>JALPQI010008904.1:0-53854 GCA_025490895.1 Thaumatotibia leucotreta
AAATTGTAAAAAAAAAGTTCCCGCCATCTTGGATTTTAGAATGGACCCGAAAATCGTATTCCACGCATGCGAATTAGTCAGAAACGAGTATAAAGATGAAAATTTAAAAAAAAGTTCCCGCCATCTTGGATCTTAGAATGGAATTAAAAAATATATTCCACGTATGCAAATTAATCAGAAACGAGTATAATGATGAAAATTGCAAAAAAAAGGTCCCGCCATTTTGGATTTTAGAATGGACTCGGAAATCGTATTCCACGTATGCGAATTAGTCTGAAACGAGTATAATGATGAAAATTGCAAAAAAAAGTTCCCGCCATCTTGGATTTTAGAATGGACCCGGAAATCGTATTCCATGTATGCGAATTAGTCGGAAACGAGTATAATGATGAAAATTGCAAAATAAAAAGTTCTCGCCATCTTGAATCTTAAAATGGACCAGGAAATCGTATTCCACGCATGCGAATTAGTCAGAAACGAGTATAAAGATGAAAATTGCAAAAATAAGTTGCCTCCATCTTGGATCTCATAATGGACCCGAAAATTGTATTCAACGTATGCGAATTAGTCAGAAACGAGTATAATGATGAAAATTGCAAGAAAAATGTTCCCGCCATCTTGGATCTCAGAATGGACCCGGAAATCGTATTGCACGTATGCGAATTAGTCAGAAACGAGTATAATGATGAAAATTACAAAAAAGCAGCCGCCATCTTGGATCGTAGAATGGACCCGGAAATCGTATTACACGTATGCGAATTAGAAACGAGTACAATGATGAAAATTGCAAAAAAAAGTTCCCGCCATCTTGGATTTTAGAATGGACTCGGGAATCGTATTCCACGTATGCGAATTAGTCGGAAACGAGTATAATGATGAAAATTGCAAAAAAAAGTTACCGCCATCTTGGATCTTAGAATGGACCCAAAAATGATATTCCACGTATGCGAATTAGTAAGAAACGAGTATAATGATGAAAATTGCAAAAAAAAGTTCCCGCCATCTTAGATTTTAGAATGGTCTCGGAAATCGTATTACACTTATGCGAATTCGTCGGAAACGAGTATAATGATGAAAATTGCAAAAAAAAAGTTCCCGCCATCTTGGATCTTAGAATGGAACCAAAAAAGATATTCCACGTATGCGAATTAGTCAGAAACGAGTATAATGATGAAAATCGCAAAAAAAAGGTCCCGCTATCTTGGATTTTTGAATGGACTCGGAAATCGTATTCCACGTATGCGAATTAGTCGGAAACGAGTATAATGATGAAAATCGCAAAAAAAAGGTCCCGCCATCTTGGATTTTAGAATGGACCCGGAAATCGTATTCCACGTATGCGAATTAGTCGGAAACGAGTATAATGATGAAAATTGCAAAAAAAAAGTTCCCGCCATCTTGGATTTTAGAATGGACCCGGAAATCGTATTCCACGTATGCGAATTAGTCGGAAACGAGTATAATGATGAAAATTGCAAAATAAAAAGTTCCCGCCATCTTGAATCTTAGAATGGACCCGAAAATCGTATTCCACGCATGCGAATTAGTCAGAAACGAGTATAAAGATGAAAATTTAAAAAAAAGTTCCCGCCATCTTGGATTTTAGAATGGACCAGGAAATCGTATTCCACGTATCCACGTATGCGAATTAGTCAGAAACGAGTATAATGATGAAAATTGCAAAAATAAGTTGCCGCCATCTTGGATCTCATAATGGACCCGAAAATTGTATTCAACGTATGCGAATTAGTCAGAAACGAGTATAATGATGAAAATTGCAAAAATAAGTTGCTGCCATCTTGGATCTCATAATGGACCCGAAAATTGTATTCAACGTATGCGAATTAGTCAGAAACGAGTATAACCCAACTCTGTCAGGAATAACTAGGTACACTCTTCACGCTTCAAGTTCGTCTGTATACTCATTTTCACCCTGTATAATTATGTATGTAACACCCTGTATGTATACGTACGTATCTATCGGATCTATGATCACTTTGTATAACTATAAAACGAAACGAAAGAGCTCGTGATTCTGAGTAGAAAAAATGTATAAAAGTCCATATATGGAAATTTAAAAAACGACAACAAAATAAAAACCCGCCCGTTTGCACCTTGTAAAACACTGTTTTTACAAAATCAAAGATTATGCGCAACAAAAAATAAAAAAATAAAGTTTGAAAAGAAAGAAATAAAAGAACATTTACAGCGCGTATAGTTAGGATTTGAACTTGGTACCACTGCTTCACAGCCGAACGCATGAACCACATGACCAACCTCCCTATATCGTGGTACGGCAAAATATGCTATGTGTTGCAAGTGATCATGCGTTTCGTTCGTGGCAAGGTAGTGTATACTGTTTCAGAGCCATCTGTGCCAATGGACGAACAACAAAGGTAGTGTATATACTGTTTCAGAGCCATCTGTATGCCATGCTCACGAACAACCGTGGCGCCGTCTAGTAGTGACGACATTTCAGGTGGATGCATTTTAATGTATGGTGCTGATATATCTACTTAAACTAAATAATCTCTGGTCTGAGCGAAGCGAAGCAATTACAATTTAACTGCAATTTACACAACGAAGTTGTCGTTAAGCGGAAGAAGAAAAATATATAACCAATACCCGCCCACTCATTTTTTTATTGTTTGTTTAGATGCGCGGTTTTCTGCCAAGTCCAATATTTTGGAGCATTTTAGATTGTACAATCTATTACACACACGAGAGGTTAATTTATAATTATACCACCAGGCGCGCAGTCTGCTAGTGGAGGCCCTCCGCGCCCACGAAGCCTGCACCGGCGCGGCCGTGGTCGCCGGCGCGGACATCGAGGACGAGGACGCCGACGCCGACGCGCGCACCGGCGGCGGCGAGGCTCCCGCCGACCGCGCCACCTTGCAGGTACCGGCGCTGATTAGCTGCTCCGAATGAGACATATAGTACCAGTCGAGCAGTATACTAGTGGAGGTTTGTACGCGCCCCAGGTTCAAGCACAGACTTCAAGCTTGTCCGAATGAGACATCTGTATCATTATGAATGAGGGAGTATACCACCTGGGGCGCAGTATATTAGTGGAGGTTGTACGCGCCCCAGGTACAAGCGCAGACTTCCAGCTTATCCGATTGAGGCATCTGTTTTATTGCGAATGAAGGAGTATACCACCAGGCGCGCAGTATACTAGTGGAGTCCCTCCGCGCCCACGAAGCCTGCACCGGCGCGGCCGGGGGCGCCGGCGCGGACATCGAGGACGAGGACGCCGACGCCGACGCGCGCACCGGCGGCGGCGAGGCTCCCGCCGACCGCGCCACCTTGCAGGTACCGGCGCTGACTAGCTGCTCCGAATGAGACATGAATAAGGGAGTATAGTACCAGGCGAGCAGTGTACTAGTGGAGGTTTGTACGCGCCCCAACAAGCAGAGACTTCAAGCTTGTCCGAATGAGACATCTGTATCATTATGAATGAGGGAGTATACCACCAGGCGCGCAGTATATTAGTGGAGGTTGTACGCGCCCCAGGTACAAGCACAGACTTCCAGCTTCTCCGAATAAGACATCATTATGAATGAGGGAGTATTCCACCAGGCGCGCAGTATACTAGTGGAGGCCCTCCGCGCCCACGAAGCCTGCACCGGCGCGGCCGTGGTCGCCGGCGCGGACATCGAGGACGAGGACGCCGACGCCGACGCGCGCACCGGCGGCGGCGAGGCTCCCGCCGACCGCGCCACCTTGCAGGTACCGGCGCTGACTAGCTGCTCCGAATGAGATATGAATATGGGAGTGTAGTACCAGGCGAGCAGTGTACTAGTGGAGGTTTGTACGCGCCTCGGGCACAAGCACAGACTTCAAGCTTGTCCGAATGAGACATCTGTATCATTATGAATGAGGGAGTATACCACCTGGGGCGCAGTATATTAGTGGAGGTTGTACGCGCCCCAGGTACAAGCGCAGACTTCCAGCTTATCCGATTGAGGCATCTGTTTTATTGCGAATGAAGGAGTATACCACCAGGCGCGCAGTATACTAGTGGAGGCCCTCCGCGCCCACGAAGCCTGCACCGGCGCGGCCGTGGTCGCCGGCGCGGACATCGAGGACGAGGACGCCGACGCCGACGCGCGCACCGGCGGCGGCGAGGCTCCCGCCGACCGCGCCACCTTGCAGGTACCGGCGCTGACTAGCTGCTCCGAATGAGACATGAATAAGGGAGTATAGTACCAGGCGAGCAGTGTACTAGTGGAGGTTTGTACGCGCCCCAACAAGCAGAGACTTCAAGCTTGTCCGAATGAGACATCTGTATCATTATGAATGAGGGAGTATACCACCAGGCGCGCAGTATATTAGTGGAGGTTGTACGCGCCCCAGGTACAAGCACAGACTTCCAGCTTCTCCGAATAAGACATCATTATGAATGAGGGAGTATTCCACCAGGCGCGCAGTATACTAGTGGAGGCCCTCCGCGCCCACGAAGCCTGCACCGGCGCGGCCGTGGTCGCCGGCGCGGACATCGAGGACGAGGACGCCGACGCCGACGCGCGCACCGGCGGCGGCGAGGCTCCCGCCGACCGCGCCACCTTGCAGGTACCGGCGCTGACTAGCTGCTCCGAATGAGATATGAATATGGGAGTGTAGTACCAGGCGAGCAGTGTACTAGTGGAGGTTTGTACGCGCCTCGGGCACAAGCACAGACTTCAAGCTTGTCCGAATGAGACATCTGTATCATTATGAATGAGGGAGTATATCAACAGGCGCGCTGTATACTAGTGGAAGCTGTACGCGCCCCAGGTTCAAGCACAGACTTTAAGCTTGTCCGAATGAGACATCTGCATCATTATGAATGAGGGAGTATATCAACAGGCGCGCTGTATACTAGTGGAAGCTGTACGCGCCCCAGGTTCAAGCACAGACTTCAAGCTTGTCCGAATGAGACATCTGTATCATTATGAATGAGGGAGTATATCAACAGGCGCGCTGTATACTAGTGGAAGCTGTACGCGCCCCAGGTTCAAGCACAGACTTCAAGCTTGTCCGAATGAGACATCTGCATCATTATGAATGAGGGAGTATATCAACAGGCGCGCTGTATACTAGTGGAAGCTGTACGCGCCCCAGGTTCAAGCACAGACTTCAAGCTTGTCCGAATGAGACATCTGCATCATTATGAATGAGGGAGTATATCAACAGGCGCGCTGTATACTAGTGGAAGCTGTACGCGCCCCAGGTTCAAGCACAGACTTCAAGCTTGTCCAAATGAGACATCTGTATCATTATCAGGGTTCGGTTATCTCGTAGTACGGTAAGACGTTAGATAACCACGGAGTCGATTTTAACATTAAAGTCAACTCAAAATCATACTCACATACTCATTCCAAAAGTTGATTATTAAACGAAAAAATCTAATTTGGAATTGAATTTAACTATATTTTAAATGAAAAAAAAAATGCCACACTATGTCGCATATTACGTAAAAAAACACGCAAAAAAAAAAATTATTAACTAAGCTTCTAGTTTATAATATCCACAGAACACTAGAACACGTACATACATAAAATGAAATTAAAAGCATTTTTGACTAATTATATACATGAGGATGTGTATGAGTATAAGATGACTTTTATGTTAAAATCGACTCCATGGTTCTCTAACGTCTTACCGTGCTACGAGATATCCGAACCCTGATCATTATGGATGAGACAGTATACCACCCACAGAACTAAGATGACAAAGAATGATTGACAACGATTAAAAGCATAACCAAAAACGAAACGCAAGTGTGTGCGTAAATTTGTCTATGTGTGGTCAGTAATAGGGTTGCCTATTACAACAGAGCAATTATCTATCGATGTTTGACTGTTTTATCGACAACATGGTATTTATTATCTTCGTTTTTGCTATAAGTTTTATAGTACAATGTGAATTTAGGGTGTCGAATAACAAATTGCAAACGTGTATGAACTTAGCATCTAGCGTATCCCTTAAATTTAACAGAAATAATAAAAATCGTATAGTATCAAAAAAATCTCACAAAACATAGTAAGGTCCTTCAAGTTTGTTAAATACACATTCGTATTTAAAATCTGGGAATATGACGACATTGTAATGTAATAGACTGATTAGGTATGTTCATCGAACGAATATCGATATTGGTAGTTCAACATTTAGTCAAGCTCTAGCGTAGCGTGACCATTTATATTTTTACACAAAATATCCTTAAATATTAACTGTTGTCATAAATTATTAGCGCACAGTGATAGGACAACTAACAATTAATGCTAGAAAGTGATAACTTACACGATTTATGTTACTAAATCGACAAAATATCGTTTGAAAACAATCAACCGGCAAATCAGATTTACCTATGAAACAAGTGTTTGCCGTCATTTCTTCGGTGGGTAACAGGGCAATCCTTTACACTACACGATACCACATCGGTTTAATTATTTGTCTAAATTGACTTCTTACTAGAATTAAATATAAAATCACTTTTAAATAACAGTCTCCGTCGAGCAGGCTGATACGGCTGATATGTCACTTCGAAAGTGGGTACGCTTTTGGGATTGTTTTCTATCTCTTTTGCACTCGTGTTAAAGCCATATGACTGGTGGCTTCCCTTTCACACGCTTCCTTTCTCTATTAAGCGCTAGCGCGGATTCTAACTTTATGATACCACCAGCCGCGCAGTATATTAGTGGAAGCTGTACGCGCCCCAGGAACAAGCACAGACTTTAGCTTCTCCGAATGAGACATCTAGTAGAGGTCCAAATGGAAAAAATTGTGCGCTGTGAGTTACAGTTTTGTAATTTTTACCAAAGCTGGAGGGTGTAAAAATAAAAATTTTTAGATGTGGAGGGAAAACCAATTCCCCCCCTGAACGAGGGGGGAGGGGGGTGAATGTGCAAACGGAGAGGTTATGTTTAAAAATTTTTTGTCTAATATTTAGACCTACTATTCATTGTTTGGTATCATTTTCATATAAAACAGACACGGGGAATTCATTTTTGATAATAAATATTAGGATTTTCATGTATAAAAAAAGAATTATTGGTATAAAGGTAAAATAATCACCGTCTTTATTTTGATTGTTGCGTTATATAAGTATTACCAAATAAATATATGTAAATAAAAAAAATACTACAAGATAGCATATTTATTGTAGTTTTTAAAAATATATACTTTTTGGAACTTTCCATGCAAAAATAAGTTGTAAAAAAATTGCACCTGTCGCGTACCTCGAATAAAAAAGGGACGTTGCTTTGACTTATTGTTGACAGTACGTTTCTACTGCGGGAATTTAGCGATTTTGCGTAAACAAAATACTCCATAATGTCTGTTAGGGCAAATTGCATCAACCTGGGTTAACCAAGCCACCCGGGTTAAACGTTTATTTCACACGAAATTTTATAATTGATACATTTATTATGAAGTAAGTGACTGCCCCGGCACTATACAGAGGATATCCGAGACATCAGCCTATGTGATATTAAAATGGCTCTTGAACAGCTCAAAAATAACAGGGCGTCTGGGAAGACGGAATTATAGCTGAGCATCTGAAGCCAGGTGGAAAACCAATCCTCATGGCCCTTCAGAAGTTGTTCAACTCCGGAAGGGAGAACGCCTTAGGCATGGAACAGAAGAGTGGTGGTACTGTTCTTGAAAAAAGGTGACAACGCCTTATTGAAGAACTACCGATCCATCTCAGTTCCGAGCCATATTTATAAGATTTTTTCAAGAGTAATTACGAATCGTCTTGCACGCAGGCTTGATGACTTCCAGCCTCCCGGACAAGCCGGTTTTCGAATTGGCGTTTCGTAAATGTTATACAGAAGAGCGAGGAATAGGTATAACCTGCCCCTCTGTTTAGCGTTTAGCGTTTGTGAACTACGATAAGGGGGGTTACCATGATGTACTAATGCGGTTTAATTTAGGTCGAGAGAAAGGGACAAGGCTATACGAGTCGTGTATCACTGCCCCTTTCCCAGAACCTAAACTGAATCGCATTAGTACGTCATGGTAACCCCCAAGGCATTCGATTAGATCGAAACTCTGGGTAGTACTACAGTCTCTTTAATGGTACCAAGTAGACTACCGCTATGTCGAAATGTTGAGGTGTTTGTACGAAAGCGCCACTATATCAATCTGACTAAAAGACTAGAGCCTGAAGCATAATATACTGCAGCGGGGAGTCAGGCAAGGAGGTGTCATCTCCCCTAATCTGTTAACCGCTGCACTGGAAGATGTATTTAAGACTGAACTGGAAAAGGTGATTATCAACATAAACAGCGAGTACCTCAATCGCCTTCGATTCGCTGATGATACGGTGGTCTTGGCTGAAACCTTGGAAGATTTCAGTACGATGCTCGCTGACCTCAGTAGCGCCTTCGAGCGAGTTCGTCTTAGGATGAACATGGATAAGACGAAAACTCCCGTTACAATCGGAGACTAAACTCGAAGGTGTAGACGACTATAATATACCTAGGACAAGCTACCCAGTTAGGTAGGTCCAAGTTTGAGTAAGAGGTCAATCATCGAATCCGACTAGGTTGGGTAGCGTTTGGGAAGCTACGACACATCTTTTCGTCCAATATTCCGCAGTTCTTGAAGACAAAAGTATTTGATCAGTGTGGCAACACACACTGATCAAAGATTTAAAAGAATGATGACATACGGTACTGAAACGTTGTCGCTTAGAATGTGCCTCATAAGAAAGCTTAAAGTCACCCACAGGGCAATGGAGAGGGCTATGGTGGGAGTCTCTCTGCGAGGTCGTATTAGAAATGAGACGATCCGCAGCAGAACCAAAGTATAGCTCCATAGCTCTCCGAATTACTAAACTAAAGTGGCAGTGGGCGGGGCACATTGCACGTAGAAACGATGGCCAATGCGGCGGCCTCGCAGGTGGAAGGCACAGCGTGGGTAGGCCCCCCACAAGGTGGACAGTGAAGGTCTCAGGAGTCCCCGGATGCGAGTGGCGCAGGACCGGTCATTGTGGCAATCTTTGGGGGAGGCCTATGATCAGCAGTGGACGTCTTTCGGCTGATATGGGAATAATGATGATTTATGAAGTAAACGTTTAACAATTGATTATCAAATTCCATATGATGTAAACTTTTAACGTGGGTGAACTGGGTTAGTTGTTAAGTCCCGGTTAGAGAAAATTACCTTTTCATCACACTTGCTGTCTAAGCGCGCCATTGTTTGCGCGCGCAGCGGGAGTAATAGAAAAGTGAAATTCCCTAGGGAGTAATAGAAATATCAGTACGACATTTAACAATGTTATGTCTTAAAACTTATTTTTTTGTCGGCAAGTGTGATGAAAAACATTGTATGCATCACGGTCGGTAAGCGGAATACTAACTCGAGTCATAAAAGCCCTCCGCCTAACGGCGTCGGGCTTCTAACACTCTCGTTAGTAATTCCGTACTTACCTCCCTTGATGCACAATGTACTATTATCGTCTTTGGTAATGAGATCATTACCTAATGACACTTGTAAAAATAATTACCCATTCCGATTCATATGATCAGATACTATTTATCATACATGTGATCAGATAGACCAGATATATAATATACACGCGGTATATACTGCGCGGATAAAATCTAAAAATAGAATCTAAACAAATAAAATTCTTAATAATCTTAGGTTATTTAAAAAAAGAATATCAGAAAATATTCAATTTACTTTCATATCAATAAATATTTACAATTGTAATATGAACAATAATATTGTAAGTACAAAAATATGTATAATCTATGAGCAGTTGCCGGCACAAAAGTCTCTTTTTTGAGGTTACGCGGAGGTTTTTGTTGGAGGTACGCGTCAGGAATTTTTTTTTTCAGTGAATTTTTGTATGAGAGACTACAAAATGTGTATATTTTTAAAAACTGAAATAAATATGCTATCTGACACTATTTTTTTAAATTGGATAAGTTTGTTTTTTAATACTTATATGACTCTTAAATTAAAATAAAAACGATAACTTTTTTGCTTTTACTCCAAAAAATCTATATTTTTATATGAAGTTGCTCATGTTTATGATACAAAATGGATTTTACAGGTCTGTTTTACACGAAAATGATACCAAACAATGCATAGTAGGCCTTATTAATTAGTAAAAAAATATTAAACGCAACCCTTCCGCATGCACATTCACCCCCCTCCCCCCGCGCGCTCAGGGGGGGAATTGGTTTTCCCTCCACATCTAAAAACAACTATTTTGAGACCCTCTAGCTCTGGTTAAAATTACAAAACTGTAACTCGCAGCGCACAATTTTTCTCAACTTTGTATGGACCGTGACCCTTACTAATCTGTCTAGGGCATGTACACAAATCACGCGAGGTTTTTTTCGGGTATTTTTTTTATCTTGCCTCTCACTTAGTAACATTTGGTGAAGTTTTAGTGTACCCCTCAGTCTTCTTTTAAAATTCTATTTGGTAGTCCTTATTCCGGTAGTTTCAATACAATACTTTAAATAGTATATCTCATTACAGAGCGGCGCAAGTAGTCCGCTGAGCGGTTCGATATCGTCCCGCCACTCCGCCGTGATGTCGTCGAGCGCGGTGTCCGTCGCCGCCGCCACTATGACGGTGCAGCAAGCGGAGGCGCCCAAGGTAAACCACATATCTTATAGCCTACAAACATGGAAGTAGCACGCGATACAAAATTGCCTTTCAATTACAGTCCTGATTTTTTTGACAAGTGTCACTCCTTCAAAATTTTATCAATTAAATACGTAAGCCGTGATCAAAGTATTGACGGTATACCGAAGCTGAGCCACATTAGATGTATACCCGGGACGTGCTCAAGCGACTGAGCGTAGTCTTAATTTAAGAGATAGTTCGCACGAACGCTTAAAATGCGTTGTGTTATAACCTGACGTTGACGGTCCATTATGCTCCAATCGATTTAACGTCCAACGCCCAACGTCGAAAATCACACAGTGCTCCAAACCACCATCGTGTGAATGAATACGGTTTTGCATTTGTTTCATTTGAACGTTTTTAACGGACGCTAAAAAAACGCTCGTGCGAACTAGCTCTTAGTCTGTCGCCCGTGCAAGTGGTGTGTTGTCTACTACGATATGTAATTAATATGCTACAATGCAATGCGTCCGCCTTTTTCGGCCTTAGAAGGCCGAACAGGGCCTTAGGAACCAAGGCCTGTGTTATTGTCTGCAATATCATTCAGCTTGCTATTATTATGAGCCTCTAGTCAATTAACAAAAGTTTAATCAATCTCATTACCATCAAAATCATCATCATCATCATTTCAGCCAAAAGACGTCCACTGCTAGACATAGGCCTCCCCAATGATCGCCAATATGACCGGTTCTGCGTTGCTTGCTTCCAGCGGGTTCCCGCGACCTTGACCAGGTCGTCGGACCATCTTGTGGAAGGTCAAAATACAATAAAAATATTCGTTCATTCTTCGTTCTCATAACAATTTCTACTATACATCTACGTGGTATATTTCAGATGGCACTGGACGATTTCACGTCGCAACTAGGCGAGACCGACGCGCGGGCACTCGTCGACTTGCTGAAACTGGCTTCCGCCGGACGAATACCGGATGCAAATAACGCTGTCAAAACTATTACAGATGTGCTCATGGGTAAGTTTTCACTTATGTATGTTTTTTGGTGGCGATAAATTAAAACACGACCGAATGGAGTGTTTTAAATCGACACAAGGTACGAATTTCCTTTTCGCACGTGTCTCGTAAGACGTTTTTTGAGTACAGATGGTCCTCCGAAGTTTTAGACTTGATATAAAATGAGTCACATTTCGCACTAGCGCGTGAAAAAAGACACCATCTATACTAAAAGAGTAGATTACAGGCCAAGGCTGTTTAAGTGGGAAATGTCTCGAATGACAGGTAATTGTAGACCGTGTGATCCGAGGCTTTTCCCATTTAACGGCCGAGGTGTGAATATTATTTTTCTGCTCAACGGAGCCGGCAGGCGGCAACTTAGTTTAGCGCAGCGGCCGGCAAACTGCTGCTTGCCGGCAGAAGGGCAGAAATAGTACATTACGGTTCAAGTGCAAAAAAAATGAAGTTCGAAACGAGTGGAGATAAATTAAAGCAAGACCGAAGAGAGTGTTTTAAATCGACACGAGTTACGAATTTCTTCTTCACAAGTGTATCGTACGACGTTTTTCATTACATATGGCACGCCGAAGATTTCGACCTGACATAAAATTAACCACTTCTCGCACTAGCGCGTATATGTATATTCACGAAAGCTGGCACGAATGGATCGAGTAAGTGACAGAAAGTATCTATGTGTGGATGTCTTAATGACAGTAGATACAGGTTGGTATAGGACGACTGCATACACAATGATAGATTTCATTCATTCCATTCGTGCCAGCTTTAGTGAATTTACCTTAAAAAAAACCGGCCAAGTGCGAGTCGGACTCGCGCGCAAAGGGTTCCGTACCATTATCAATTTATTATTAAAAAAATACAGTTAAATCAACCTACCTCAAAATCTATAGGAGATAATTTAATCAAACCAAAAATCGTGGTTAGAGTTTATTAATGTGCGTAACATATATTTTTTTTAGGATTTTATATCGCATAGTTTAAAAAATAGAGGGGGGGGACACATTTTTCAGACTTTGAGAGCTGATATCTCGAAAACGATTTACTTAAATAAAAATGAGATTTATAAACCTATATCATTTTCAAAGACCTTTCTATTAATACCCCACACGCTTATACAGGGTGTATGGTTACCGGTGTCGGAGCTTTTAAGGGCTTAAACTACAATCAATTTTATCGATAAATATTACCATACAAATTTTTTTTGTGCCAACGATAATTAAATGGCGGCCATTTTAAAATTTCAAACAGACGAATACGGGTGCACGTGATATTTCTGGAATTATACGTTTGTTATCGGTCCTATCCCTGCAAAAAAAAATCTCGTTAGAGAGTTCATTAGATAAGCAAACTAATTAAGCTAATCATTTGACTCAACTATTTGAACAAAGAGGCTAAAAAAAATTTTTTTATTTAAAAATAGTAAAAAATTCACCTTAATTTTTCAATTAATTTAATTTTGCATGAAAACTAGGTGGTTAAGATAGGTTTTTGGTGTTGTTATTTGTTAGGACAGGATGTTAGCTAAAAACACAACACCATAATTACAGTTATACCTTAAGTACTTTAGGAATTACAAGTGCTCAAACATGCACTGGATGGACGGAAGGCGGCCATTTCACTAGTCAGTACACTGCTGACATTCATTTGTTTATGGATTTTGCATCGGGAACGCTAAATGCAGCTGTTTTGGTGTATGTTTGAGCACTTGTAATTCCTAAAGTACTTAAGGTATAATCACCAAATTTAAAATTTAAAAAAACCGACTTCAACCGGTTTCTCCAAGATTCCCGATTTGTTTCCATCATTGGTTTCCTCAAATCCTACTTTCTGAATGCAAATTCTTGTAAATGAATGAAAATTACCAAAAGCGCCATACATGTACCTATAACATTTGAAGAGATCCCTCGATTTCTCCAGGATCCCATCATCAGACCCCAACTTGGTGCCAATGGGACCATCTCGGGGTAATACACGTTCGATCACAAAAAGAAATTTTAGAATCGGTTCACTATTCTCGGAGATATCAGGTAACATACATACAATAAAAAAAAAAATAAAAAAATCAGTCGAATTGAGAACCTCCTCCTTTTTTTGAAGTCGGTTAATAACTGTAATTATGGTGTTATTTTTTAGCTAACATACTGTACTAATAAATAACAACACCAAAAACCTATCTTAACGACCTAGTTTTCATGCAAAATTAAATAAATTGAAAAATTAAGGTGAATTTTTTACTATTTTTAATTAAAAAAAAAATTGTTTAGCCTCGTTGTTCAAATAGTTGAGTCAAATGTTTAGCTTTATTAGTTTGCCTATCTAATGAGCTCTCTAACGAGATTTTTTTGCAGGGATAGGACCGATAACAAACGTATAATTCCAGAAATATCACGTGCGCCCGTATTCGCCTGTTTGAAATTTTAAAATGGCCGCCATTTAATTATCGTTGGCACGAAAAAAAATTCTATGGTAATTTATCTATGAAATTGATTGTAGTTTAAGCCCTTAAAAGCTCCGACACCGCTAACTAAACACCCTGTATACAACTAAAAAAAATGTTCTATCCCTCAGTTATATGTATAGCGGTTCATACAACGCATATCCTTATCAAATTTCGTTACTGTAGCATTTATAGTTTCCGAATAAATCGACTGTGACAGACGGACATGACGAATCTATAAGGGTTTTTTTGCCATTTTGGCTACGGAACCCTAAAAAGCAGGTTATATAAATTGAAACCTCAATTTCAGCTCTCTGCGCCCACAAGCCGGCGGTAGCGGACATGGTGATAGAAGTGTGTGTGTGCGAGCTGGAAGAAGCCTGCGCCGGCCCGCAGAAACAGTTGCCGCGCGCCGTCACCGTGGAGAGCCCGCATCCGTACCCCGACGACACCGACATATCGGGTACGTTGACACTGCCTAGCTGATGTACCAACCAATTGGAACTCTAAGGGCTTGTTTCACAATCTCCAGTTAAAGCTATCTGTCAGCTCTCTGCGCCCACAAGGCGGCGGTAGCGGACATGGTGATAGAAGTGTGCGTGTGCGAGCTGGAGGAGGCCTGCGCCGGCCCGCAGAAACAGTTGCCGCGCGCCGTCACCGTGGAGAGCCCGCATCCGTACCCCGACGACACCGACATATCGGGTACGTTGACACTACCTAGCTGATGTACACTCAACCAATAGACATGATGACCGGCAAGTCAAATCAGCATCTTTTTACGAACTGTCAAAGCGACCACCACTATGGAATTTTATATGAAATACTAAAAAGTTTGACTACTGTCAAATTACCTACTCTTTTAAGTTCTTTTCAATTTATTAAATAGAAGTTCTGTACAAAAATTACTGCAATCTACATCTTAGTAATAATTTCTTCGTGTATTATGTCGTGCATAATGTTAAATAATTTATTTTAACTAAAGTCAACACCCTATTGGAGCTCTAGACCGCTCTAGAACCGTGACAAAACGACAAAGAGTAAAATCTTAGTCGCGTAAACTTACGTTTAATTATATCCTGACGTTTCGGGCATGACGTTACACCCGTGGTCCCAGGCAGAACCGCCTGCGAACACGGATGTAACGTCATGCCCGCGTCAAGTTTACGCGATTGAGACCCTAGAGAGTTTAAATCGTTATACGTTATACGTTTTTAAGTATGATTTAAAACGGGATATTTATCACGTAAATTCGAATTATTTCATTCCACGAGAATTTCGCTTACGTAACGCGATTCTTTTAGTACTTCTAAAAATGGTAGGAACCCGAGTTCTAGTGTGGTAATATTTCGCGACTTAACTTACACGTTCACACAGTTTTTTCTAACTTTGAGCATTTATTTAACGTAGCTGCCATAGACAGTATAAGCGTCACGTAAGCGACATTCTTGTGGAATGCCCCTGCAAATGTCATCATCACAAAGTAACTGACGTGCTGCTAGTTTTAGTTGTGGTCTACCCACACACAGTAGCGATCTACCCCCTTCATAAGTCGTTTGTCTTGCACAGTGTCACGACCACTACCGCCATTCTCACTTGAAACTCGATCACCACTACGACACACGACACTCACTGTATAAGCAGCCATTTTTCAATTATAGAAATGACTTATCGCTGGACGCCAGATACTCGACAATTTAAATCCAACATGGGTTAATTAATAGTAGATTGTGTCACTTGTGTTGGATCAAAATGGTATATTTCCGGCGTGGGCGTATATTGAATCCTGAATGGAGCGACGGATTTCACAATTGAATCCCGACCGTAGGGAGGGATTCTAAAGTTGAATCCTAAGCGTAATGAAGGATTCAAGCGTTAACGCCCAAGACGGAATAATTTTGATGCCGTGTGACACATACTGCTTTTCACACCACCTATGCGAAAAATAAAAGATATATCCACTATTCAATATTTATGCAAATAATCGATTCTGAAGAATTTTTTATCAATTATGAACGTACTGTTTATTTTCATATTTCATTGTAATTTTTAGGCTGGCAATAGAAAGTCCTTGAACAGAAAAGTGCCACTTTGATCCCTCCCAGTAGGGAAGAATACAAGGTCCGTATTCGAATAGGTGGTGTGAAAAGGTTTTGTATTTATGGAAGTAGCTGTAAGATTCGTATACATTGTATATACACTAAGTTAGTTAACTTAGTGCACATACAGCATAAGCATATAATAAAAGAACATGCTCCTGCTTAAATTAACTCTCTATTTGTTATGTTCCAGGTGTCGTGAAGATACCCGGAGCAATATCGCTCCGAGTGATGTTCGAGCAGGGTTGCTCCACCGAGAGACGGAACGACCCCCTAACTATCTCGGATGCAGCTGGTCGCGTCATAGCCACGCGATCCGGACGGGACCCCTCGGATTGGGAAGACGAGATCATAGTTCCAGGTAAGTTTGAAACCGAAATAACCCTCTAGCTATTTTTAAAGCAGCCGATCACGTTATACAGGACCCGTCCGATTGGGAAGACTATATCATAGTACCAGGTGATTTTGATTGGATGACTGAAATAGTAACTGTCACGGATCATAGCCACGCGATCCGGACGGGACCCGTCGGATTGGGAAGACGAGATCATAGTTCCAGGTAATTTTGAAACTGAAATGACCCTCTAACTATTTTTAATGCAGCCGGTCGCGTTATAGCCACGTCATCCGGACAGGACCGGTGCGATTGGGAAGACGATATGATAGTACCAGGTGATTTTGATTGGATAACTGAAATAGTCTCCTAACTGTCATGGATGCAGCCGGTGGCCTCATTGCCACGCGATCCGGACGGGACCCCTCGGATTGGGAAGACGAGATCATAGTTCCAGGTAATTTTAAAACCGAAATGACCCTCTAACTATTTTTAATGCAGCCGGTCTCGTTATACAGGACCCGTTCGATTGGGAAGACTATATCATAGTACCAGGTGATTTTTATTGGATAACTGAAATAGTCTCCTAACTGTCATGGATCCAGCCGGTCGCGTCATAGCCACGCGATCCGGACGGGACCCCTCGGATTGGGAAGACGAGATCATAGTTCCAGGTAATTTTGAAACCGAAATTATCCTCTAACTTTTTTAATGCAGCCGGTCACGTTATACAGGACCTGTCCGATCGGGAAAACGACATCATAGTAGCAGGTGATTTTGATTAAATAACTGTAATAGTCTCCTAACTGTCACGGGTGCAGCCGGTCGCGTCATAGCCACAAGATCCGGACGGGACCCGTCGGATTGGGAAGACGAGATCATAGTTCCAGGTAATTTTGAAACCGAAATGACCCTCTAACTTTTTTAATGCAGCCAGTCCTGTTATACAGGATCCGTCCGATTGCGAAGACGATATAATAGTACCAGGTGATTTTGATTGGATAACTGAAATGGTCTCCTAACTGTCACGGATGTAGCCGGTCGCGTCATTGTCTCGCGCTCTGGACGGGACCCATCGGATTGGGAAGACGAGATCATAGTTCCAGGTAAGTTTGAAACCGAAATGACCCTCTAACTAGTTTTTCATCACACATGTTCGGTAAGTGCGCCAATGCGCTGTGTAGATGCGTCATCACACCCTCGGGCTGTCAAGGATTTTCATACAACATTACGTGGCACTAGCGCGGCGCGCGCAAGCCGAGATTTCATCCCTGATTTTGAGAAATGTTTTAGACCATTTTAGAGAAGTATTGTGAAAAAATATTGTTTTATTTACTTTTTTTGCCTCACAGGTGTGATGAAAAACATTGTGTGTGCCACGGTCGGTACCTTCAGCTTGGGTTTTATACTTTCACACTCGTTCACAAATTCTTATTTATCGCCCTTAATACACAATGTACTATTAATGAAGCCGGTCGCGTTATAGCCACGCTATCCGGACAGGGCCCGTCCGATTGGGAAGACGATATGATAAGTGATTTTGATTGGAAACAGAAATAGTGTCCTAACTGTCACGGATGCATTAGGTTGCGCGGTTAACGTAATTGGGATATTCTTCTTTGTCGTTCCTGTTGGTGGCAAGCTTTACAACACGTCGCCACTCCTCTCTGACGGCCGCCCGCCGTATACCAGATCACAAATGTATGGAAACGTATAAACATTTTTCACCTCGTATGCAGTTAATGCAAGATACGTAAAGGTTTCACTTGGATACGTGTATATTAAAGCAACTCTTCCCGTGGACGATACATCGGTAACTATTTATATTTTGGCGGGCTGTATCTATGCATTATGTATAATATATATTTTTTCAGGTGACGAACTAAGATGGCGGTTCAAGAGCGATGGGTCCGTAAATGGTTGGGGATGGCGATTTTCCGCTTGCCCCACTATACCGAAGATAGCTTTATATGTAAGTTGTTTTTTCATTTGTGAATCCGAAATATGTTACTTAAAATAATGAATCACTTTAATTGCGATTAATAATATTGTACGTTTCATTTGATCCAACTGATGATTTGCACTGGTTAGCTGATTTAAAGATCGCCTAGTATAACTCACGTAAAGGCAATGTTGCTATACTTATACAATATTCAATCAATCATAAAACTACGTTTTGTTTTAAACATGCAAGTATTTAATTTTATGGACATCGTTATTTAATTATAGCAATTATGATTTAAACGAGCCGGGATCAACGTCAAATTTTATCGAATATTTCGTCCTATTGTTGCAAATGGGTGAATCAACTTTTCTCTGTCTGTTATTGCCATGGTTACGGTCGCCTGAGTCACGATGGTTTTATGCAAAATTATGCAAACATACAAGTAGTGCATGTCTTTAGGTGGCCCATTAAGGAAAGAACTTATTAACACTTTAAAAATGTATGTTTGCATAGTTTAAGTAGCATAATTTTGCATAAAACTGGTAACCATGGTAATAACAGACAGAAAAAAAGCCGCATCATCCGCATCCCACGAACCCTGTAAAGTGTTTGAAACGTCGGATTCGTCGGAATGTAGTTAAAATTACTTAACATACGCGAGTTGACATAGTTAACATCCGTTTTCATAGTTTTATTTCATGTGTAATCCTCGCGGTAACCGAAGAAAATATTATAGACAGAAAAAAGTTGATTCACCCAAATACCAGCTATCTGCACAAATGAGGTTTTGGCTAAATCAATTTAATTATCGTAATAATAAAATTCATTATCGAATAACACAATTCGTGCAATTATCTTGCATTTGCACTAATAGGACGATTTTTCGTTTGAGTTAAGTTACCTATGAATCAACTTTTTTCTGTCTGTTATTACCATAGTTACGGTCGCCTGAATCACGCTGGTTTTATGCATAATTATGCTACTTAAACTTTGCAAACATGCATTTTTCTGGTGCTAATAAACCCTTTCCTTGATCGGCCATCAACAAACATGGACTTCATGCGTGTTTTCATAAATTAAGTAGCATAATTTTGCAGAAACCAGCGTGACTCAGGCGACCGTAACCACGGCCATAACAGTCACAAAAAAGTTGATTCACCCCTAAACATAATATGACAGGAAACCGGTTCGGACCGGTTCGTGCTCTCCCGGCCGTCGGTGGAGCTGGCCTGGCGGCTGCTGGACGGGCCGCTGCTCGCGACCATCTCCAACGACCACCCGATGGCGCCGCGGCTCGCTGAAGCTCTGGCCACCTGCGCTCAAATGCCTACCCTTTGTGAGTCGCTTTGATAATATGACAGGAAACCGGTTCGGACCGGTTCGTGCTCTCCCGGCCGTCGGTGGAGCTGGCCTGGCGACTGCTGGACGGGCCGCTGCTCGCGACCATCTCCAACGACCACCCGATGGCGCCGCGGCTCGCTGAAGCGCTGGCCACTTGCGCTCAAATGCCTACCCTTTGTAAGTCGCTTTGTGAATCGGTTAAAAAAAACAATGAGGACCCTAACATGCGAGCTACAATTCAACGGACTGTCATTTTAAATGGCTAGTTGCGGGGTTACACGGGGCTCGAAAACCTAACTGATTTTGAGCTACGATGTACGGTTTAGGAGATGCGTTTGCTTACTTGTTTTTAATTGCATGGCTTAGAAAAGTATTTTTCCTAACTAGTGCGTAAAAACGAACTTTGCGCACGCTTCGCGCGCGGTAATTTCTCTTTTTGACACACTTTTTTATAAAAAAAATCGTCCTTTCCACGTGCAAAAATTTTTTTTAACTCGGGTTCCAACTTTCACCCTCGCCGAAAAAAAGTTTTGCCGCACTAGTTAGGAAATGTACTAATACATAATATCTCAGCGGTGAATGGCGTTTATAATATCTTCGGGCGGCAACCCCTTTTATCCAGGCTTCTGTATACCATTCGTTAGTAGAATCCAACAACAATGTAAACAAACTTAACAACTTGCATTATATCATAATCACGTACTTTTAGAACACAAATTGGTTATCTCCAACTTAAAATGCCTTTTGTGTTAGTTAAAATTATAGATATTTATTAGTATAAATGTAAAAATACATCTACGAACGTGTTTCACGATGTATCAAAGACGTCAAATACAATGGCAAATCTGCCGAATTTTATTAGTGTGACTTAAAACGGGATATTTAACATATAAATTGAGATTTGTACGGGTAAATATCCCGTTTTAAACCATGTCCTAATAATGTAAATGACCATGTTAGAACGTATTGTGAAAACACAAGTCAAATTATTTATTGACGAAATATTTTGATTTGTACTTTTTATTTTTCCGCAGTAGTCACACTACTTAATACTATATAAATTATAAATAATATATGTCATATACCAAAGAAAAATAACCAAGATCACCTAACGTCCGAGGGGTGCAGGCATCAGCCGCGAAAGCTGAGCACGTGGGTTCGATCCCCACCTCGGACGTGATCTTGGTCGTTTTCTTTGGTATAAATATGACATCTAATATTCATAATTGACCAATGACCATGTTAGCTCAGCCAACCATATTTATTTACATTTTAGATTATACTGACGATTGGTATAGTAATTCTATTAATTTATGAATAATGTATTAACTTTTTTGTTGTTTTAAGCCTGGCGCGCCCGAGTGTGGTGCGTGCGTCGCCTGCGCGGCGTGATATGCGCCAACAACGAGCCAGTAGGCGCCATGCCGCCGGCCCTGAAGGACCTACCCAGTTTGCTGTTCGAACAGTACGACTTCGAAGAAACTGCGGTGCACTTGGGGGCACATTTACTGCATACACAGTATTTAAAGGTGATTGTTTTGATTTTTATCTGTGCTAAGAGTCGATATCTACGAGGCGTCTATCCACTGAGTACAAATATTTTAAAGGTCTTTAAAGATACTCTAGGTGGATTTCAATATTACATATACAGGTTGTTGTTATTTGTTGTCCGTTCGAATTGAATAGGTTCCTTATATAGAAGTTATATGGCCTTTCCTTATATTCGAAAAAACCTACCCATTTTACTGTTCAAGCAGTACGATTCTGAACAATCTGCAGTACATTTAGGGGTGCATTTACTACATACGCAGTATATGAAGGTGATTGTTCTACCTGCAGCTTTGTATTTATTTATCCATGCTAATGGCTTCTACTGGTTACAAAGATAGCGGAAAAGAAAGCGGACGGTTTATTTAAATATTACATATACAGTAAATAATTATTACATAGACTTTTGTTTGGGGTTGATTGTGGGACTCACTAACAGGAGAATACCCTCTAAAAACCCCTGCAGCGTCGCACGCTATGCCGTTAGCATTCTACCATGACATTCCCGGACATAATCCACCTAGAATATCACTTTTAGTAACACCACTAATGCAATTCCAAGCTCTGAATAATTCATCTATAACCTCTATCTTATTATAGGTGAAAAACTTAATAAAGTCACCTGTTGTATGTGTGAGTGACGTGTTCGAATAGGCATTTGTTTTGTTTGTGTTACTAATTTCAAATATGTGTTCTCTATTCGAATACGTCACTCACACGTAAAACAGGTGACTTTCTTAAGTTTTTCACCTTTACGCCGGGTTCCCTCTATCTGGCATATTTTTTTTTGTCCGAAACGCTTAGGACATCACAGACTTGGCATAATCTATTTTGACATAATCTAAATGAGGCAGAAACATCACTTGGCATAAATAACAATATTTCGAACATTATTACGCCAGTAATTTTCTAGCCCCCTGGCTACCAACTACTTGTCTAAGCACCCTTGCTTAGACAAATTGCCAATCGCTAACGCTTAATCGTCAATCGTAAACGAAAGGCAGCTAACTATCTTTGTCACACTAATATGTACAGTGACAGAGAGGGAAAACTACGAGATGCTACTAAGCGTTAGCGATCGGCAACTTGGCTAAGCATCCTGTTAACACAGCCTTCAATCTCCAGGAACTCGCTTGGTTAGCTTGCGGCCTACGCCTCGACGCCCGCGTATGTCACGGTGCCGACGCATCACGTTGGGCTTGGTTCAAACGATACTGCCTTTGTATACGAACTGCCGACGCCCTTATCAAGCGAACACCCCTCCCCATGCCTTTCTTAGCGGAAGTCAGGAAGAGATTGGCGGATCTAGGAGTTTACAATCCGGAAGAAGGCAGCTTGGATCACTATTATCCGTGGGAGGAGGACGCGAAACATAAATTGAGAGATGATCAACTTGCGAATTGGTCGCCTAGGTAAGTGCTTTGTAATTATATCTTAAATGTTTTGTACAAAAGCGCTAAGCCTTGTTCAAGATATACTTCACCTATTTATGGTCAATGGATGCTCTCATCAAGCGAACAATTCGGAGTCAGGAAGTTTCTAGCTGATGTAGGTTTATAATTCGAAATAATGCTGCTTAGATTACTATAACGAGAGATGACCAACTCGTGCATTGGTCACCAAGGTACTTTACAGCTATCTTATAGATACCATTTACGTTAAAAACAGTCGTAAGGTTGGAGTTTGCAGATGGTAAAAAAAATATATGCAAAAGTACTTCCAAAAATCGCAAGTCACAGATCAACGACTACGATTTTTTTTATGCTAATAGATGCCTATTTTTGAGCGTAGTGCAGTTGGAGTTTAAGGGTTAAGGGTTTGTAATAACCCGATTTAAGGGTATGTAAATGAATAATAAATAAATATCTTTTTGAACCTGGAACCTCTAGTTTCGTAGCCCCGGGTCGCTACCAACTAGGCTACGGAGGCTGAAAAGAGTATATTATATAGAGTTTAAGTAATTGATTGCACACATCTAAATAAATGACTAATTCAATTTTTTTTATTGATGTCTAAATCAAAAAATATTTATTTCTCCAACAAACTTTTTGGTTAATTTTACACGATTAAATTTGAAATCAGTGCGTTAAAAGGACACTAATTTCAAATTCCATTGCATGCGTTACTTCAATTCTCGTGAACCTACATACAGATTCGGTTCGCTTACCGCGAGGATTACACATGAAATAAAACTATGAACAGGGTTGTGGTCATCCGCAGACCACGAACCCTGTAAAGTGTTCGAAACGTCGGAATGAAGTTAAAATTAGTTAATATACGCAAGCTTATCCGTTTTCATAGTTTTATTTCATCTACATACAGAGATTTTCTAATCGATGACTAAACACAAACGTAAGATAACCACCAAAATTTGTTGAGCAAATAAAAAAAACTCATGTCAAATTCTCTCCACAGAAAAGGTACCGACGCTGGAGAGCCGAGCCCTCGGCCCTCCCACGCCCCTCAGAAGCCAGAACCGAGCACGTCCACCCCGCTGTGCTACCCGTGGGAAGACAACACCAAGTTCACAAGACAGCACGACGAACAATTGCTGCATTGGGTTAACAAGTAAGGATTTATTTAGAGGATGCTCTATTATCTCTCATAAACCTACTCCACATCGCTATGCTATCCGTGGGAAGACAACACCAAATTCACGCGACAGCACGACGAACAACTGCTGCATTGGGTTAACAAGTAAGGATTTATTTAGAGAATACTCTATGTGATCCATCGTGGACAATACCTAAGGGCATAGATGCCTAATGCACTGAAATTCTGTCGTATCATTATCTCTCAAAGACCTTAGCGAATTAACTCCACACCCCTATGCTACCCGTGAGAAGACAACACCAAGTTCACGAGACAGCACGACGAACAATTGCTGCATTGGGTTAACAAGTAAGGATTTATTTAGAAAATACTCTACGTGAACCATAGTGGACAATAGTACCTAAGGGCATGGATGCCTAATGCATTAAATTCTGTCGTATCATTATCTCTCAAAGACCTTAGCGAACCAACTTTACACCGCTTTGCTATCCGTGGGAAGACAACACCAAGTTCACGCGACAGCACGACGAACAATTGCTGCATTGGGTTAACAAGTAAGGATTTTTTTAGAGAATATTCTATGTGAACCATAGTGGACAGTACCTAAGGGCATAGACGCCTAATGCACTGAAGTTCTGTCGTATCATTATCTCTCAAAGACCTTAGCGAATTAACTCCACACCGTTATGCTACCCATGGTATGCTTTACGCGGCAATACGACGAGCAACTGTTTACTACAAAAAATGAAGCTATCGACGTCAATACACGAGCCTTATAACAATTTTCAAAAATCCTAGCCACGTATCATCACTGTACAAACCGTGGAAATAAGACACCAAGTTTAAGGCACAATACGATGAGTACACGACGCTGCACTTCACGAAACTTGGGCAGAGCATCTCTGACTTATATCGGCAAGGAATTGAGATTAGAGTTTTTTTGTGCTCATAAGACAATAAACAATATCATATCGTCATCGATAATCAGGCCGTCGATGAATAGTCGATACCTACTTAAATACGTCTGAAAATAAAAACCACATACATATCGGCCTCTCCATAATCTATGGTAGGTTATGTATGTCAGTCTATAGAAATACCATTTGATACTCACAAGTGCTTTACGGTGAATGAAAAACATAGTCAGGAAACCTGCATACGTCTGCGAAGAAATTTAAGGGTGTTTGCGAAGTCCCCAACAAGTACTGGGTCAGCGTTGGGCACGCAAAATAGGTTTGATGTCGAGTTGCAGAAAAAATGGCCAGAACACAACAACAACAACGTATGTCAGTCTGACTCCTATGTATTTGTATCTCATTTTAAAATAAACCTTTTATTTCAGACGTCCTGAAGACTGGACCGGCTGGTGGGTGGGCAACCCTCGCGGCTGCGTGGTCTACGGCTGGGGCCACAACCACCGCGGACAGCTAGGCGGTGTTGATGGCGCCAAAGTACGCGGACCGAGCGCCTGCCACGCACTAGCTCAGCTGAATCCGGTGCAGTTGGTGGGAGGAGAACAAACCCTATTCGCAGTTACGCCTGATGGAAAGGTTTATGCCACCGGTAAGGGATAGTCGCCTGTGAGATGTTACTTTCAAGGGTCAGGTTGGCTTAGCAAGCTGACGGTCTGAGGCTGGGGCCACAACCACCGCGGTCAACCAGGTGGTGTTGACGGTGCTAAAATGTATGGTTCGAGTGCCTGCCATGCACTAGCTTAGCTGAATCCGGTGCAGTTGGTGGGAGGAGAACAAACACTATTCGCAGTTACGCCTGATGGAAAGGTTTATGCCACCGGTAAGGGATATTCGCCTGTGATATGTCACTTTTAAGGGCTAGGTTGGCTCAGCTAGCTGACGGTCTGAGACTACCACCGCGATCAGCCAGGCGGTGTCGTCGGTGCTAAAGTGTACGGACCGAGCGCTTGCCATGCACTAGCTCAGCTGAATCCGGTGCAGTTGGTGGGAGGAGAACAAACCCTATTCGCAGTTACGCCTGATGGAAAGGTTTATGCCACCGGTAAGAATTAGTCTTCTGTCGCACCATGACGTGTCGTAGTAAGTTAACAGTGCCCAAGCGCTTGGACTAAGTGCGTGCTACACTATCGTTCATTTTAAATTGCTGCTCGCGGTTATGCCATAAAATGGTTTATGCCATTGGTAAGCGATAGTCGCCAGTGAGATGTTACTTTCAAGGGTCAGGTTGGCTTAGCAAGCTGATGGTATGAGGCTGGGGCCACAACCCCCGCGGACAGTCAGGCGGTGTTGACGGTGCTAAAGTGTATAGTCCGAGCGCCTACCATGCACTAGCTCAGCTGAATCCGGTGCAGTTGGTGGGAGGAGAACCGACGCTGTTCGCGGTCACACCTGATGGAAAGGTTTATGCCACCGGTAAGGGATATTCGCCTGTGAGATGTTACTTTCAAGGGTCAGGTTGGCTTAGCAAGCTGACGGTCTGAGGCTGGGGCCACAACCACCGCTGTGAACCAGGCGGTGTTGACGGTGCTAAAGTGTACGGTCCGAGTGCTTACCATGCACTAGCTCAGCTGAATCCGGTGCAGTAGGTGGGAGGAGAACCGACGCTGTTCGCGGTCACACCTGATGGAAAGGTTTACGCCACCGGTAAGAACTAGTCGTCTGTCGAACCATGACGTGTCGTAGTAAGTTGACAGTGTCCAAGCGCGTAGACTGCGCCATTCTGCAAGCGATAAGTAATCAATTTAAGAGAATGATATATTCGAAAGCAAATGATGTAAACATTTCCATACATTATTAATGTCACATTACTTATCATCTACGATTTCAGAATGGCAGATTGACGATGGGTGGTAGCGTTAACATAGTGGACACACTACTGCCATCGCCAACCCGCCTGCTCAGCTTGGCGATTATGGGCATTTCCTCCTTATCCATCCACGCATAGTTAATAAGGAAAGGATAAATAAAAATCAAGGAAGAATATCCACATTTCGTTGCTTTATTCTTTTCAGGATACGGTGCTGGGGGCCGTTTGGGAATCGGAGGGATAGATTCCGTTTCGCAGCCGACACTATTGGCGTCCATCCAGCATGTATTTATTACCAAGGTAAGAAGCTAATGTAACGTTTTGCGCATCCAACTTTTAATATAGTAATTGGTAGTTTGCAACACCAAGAATTCCCCTCTAATAATAATACTTCTAATCTGAGGCACTGGTCTCGAGACACGGCGATAGTAGGCCGGCGGTGATAGCTGATCGCTGGGCGAGTATCGCCGTGTCTCTTTTATTTACACGGGAGTGCGTATTTTTTGTTCGTGTTTATAGCCGAGATAGTTCATAGATAGAATCATAGCTGTTCGTGTTTATAGCCGAGATAGTTCATCTCTAACGGGTAATCTAGTATTATTGGTAAATTTAAATTCATACATAGGTTTGAAGAGAAGCATAGGTGCGAGCTTAGGATTGAACCGGCAACCTCCGTAGTCGCAAATTTCATCACTAGGAAGACAAGTTAAAAACAACGTCTTATAAGGTGGCAAAATGCTGCAATGCCCGTGAGATTTAGGCACTCGGAAGAGGTCCCCTAGGTAAGTTATTCGAAGTTTTAGAAGATACGATTTTTTTAAATACGTATTTTACGTACTTGGTCCTACTGTAACTACTTAGAACTACTACTTCTGAAACTAGAATTAATTTCTACTAAAATCGCCTAAGGGGCTTATTTTACTTTCCCAAAATCTCACTGGCAGCGGGAGTGGACTTATTTTCGGCCACCCCGGCCATATTTTGTGATGCTACGGATGAGTGGACTCTCATACGCGACCTAGATAAAATGTAATGTGTAAGGGCCATTTTTTCAATTATTAAAATTTCCAAGGGGCAACCCTTAGAAATTTTAATACGATTCCCGCTCAGAATCGCAAGCTCTTTCGATCTTGATAGGAGAAAATTGTTGTTTCAAGGTTTTTTTTCCATTTTGTTACATTATATTTCTCCTTTTATGATCGAAAAAGCTCACGATTCTGAGTAGAAATCATATGAAAAAAAGTAAGTGCGATAACTTTGAAAAAAAAATGCCCTGTAAATGTGTCTCCGTGTTTCTTTAACCGTTTCAACGTATCCAGGTGGCCTGCAATTCTGGCGGCAAGCATTGTCTGGCGCTTTCCTCCGAGGGCGACGTGTATAGCTGGGGCGAAGGCGACGACGGCAAACTCGGACATGGGAACAGAGTGTACGTGTACTTTTACATGTAGATTATGAGCAGGGATCTATACCTATTTTGACGGCGGCGCCTTTGATGTCGAGCATGCTTAGTTTACGGCGGTAAGGACATCTCTAGAAATGTCCATTAAAGAGTTAATGAGAGAAATGATTGAAATTGGTAGGAAGTAAAATAGTACATTACGACACAAGTACGAAAAACATGAAATCCGAAACGAATGGCGATGTTTTAAAATACGACCGATAGGGAGTGTTTTAAATCGACACGAGTTACGAATTTCGTTTTCGCACGTGTCTCGTACGACGTTTTTTAGTGCAGATGGCCCTCCGAAGTTTTGGACCTTACGTGAAATGCCACACTTCTTGCACTAGAGCCTAAAAAAGGCACCATCTGTACTAAAAAAGTACATTGAACATATTTATGTTGTGCAACTATTATTTGCTGGTAATCCTAAATAGATGATTCTCCGGAAAAAATGAAAAATAAATGCATTTTGCTACTTAATTCAGGCTCTCCTTTAAACTATTCAACGGTTTTACCTTACAGTCTCGCGTCATAACGAGATCCGTAAGTCAATATTCAACGACTAACGAATACAGATGTAGTGCAAAATCCTTTCTCTTCGGCTTTTCACAGAAACGCCCGAAATAATCACGCTGTCTCAATAAGGTTCAGTGCAATATATACCGAAGAGCATTGTGACAGCAATATGAATTCGGATGTTTCCGTGAAAAGCCGAAGAGAAAGGATTTTGCACTACATCTGTACATACATGTGATATTTGTCAGAATGACAATTGCTTTGATAGCGTCCGCCATAATACCTTTAGGCGTAGGTGATGCAGTAGGCACGATTTTACAACACACTAGCTTGTCTTGGCGTTCAAAGGTTCAAACTTATTCATATATATAGTCGGGCCTCACTGAAAATCAGCGTTGCGTAGTGTGCCCTGCGGTGCACTACGTGACGACAAGCTGAGTGAGGACCCTTTGGCACAACTTCGATATCTCTGTTTTTATGTAATATTTTTTTTTTCTTTATACCACGTCGGTGGCAAACAAGCATACGGCCCGCCTGATGGAAAGCAGTCACCGTAGCCTATGGGCGCCTGCAACCCCAGGGGTGTCATATGCGCGTTGCCGACCCAATAAAAACTTGTACACTCCTCTTTTGAAGAACCCCATACTGTAGTCCAACGGGAAAACCTCGGCAGGGAGCTCATTCCACAGACGGACCGTCCGCGGGAGGAATCAAACTGAAATTCTATGTTATGTTTTGTGCTAATAAATTCATTTCATTTCATAAACAATTTATTCTCCAGGAGCTACGACCGCCCCCGGCTCATCCCATCTCTATCCGGGATGGAAGTAGTCCAGATTGCCTGCGGCGGCGCCCACTCGGCGTGTCTCACCGCTAGAGGGCGCATATACACTTGGGGCAAGGGTCGCTACGGACGGTTGGGACACGGCGACTCGGAAGATCAACTTGTACCGAAGATGGTCAGTAATATCCAAGGAGCGGAATCCTTCATAGCAAAAATCAAACTGTCAGAGGGATTGAACGAAGTGTTTCATCGACTATCGATAAACGAAATTATACTCAATGAAACATCGTTAAAATAATTTAATTAGGCTTTTAAATATATACGCGTGCAGTGGCGATCAGATAATTAATTAGGGACATAATTACTAATGTTGGATTTTTTGTGTCCACCAATTATGTTTTGAATAAAACGTTGTATAATAATTGTTTAACAAACTCTAAACCATATAAAAAAAATATGTATTCCATTTTTGATTAACTTTTAATACTTTGTCACTTATTAAAATAATTTAAATTACAATGGCATAGAACAAAATAATGATATCGCTAATAATCTGCCGCCACTGTATAATATGTATGCGTAAAAACCTTATTACGATAAATAAAAGTTAGCGACGAACCGTCAAGTGTCAATTATTTATCGATAGTCGATAAAACACCTCGGTCAATCCCTCTGACAGTTTAGTTTTTGCTATGAAGAATTCCGCTCCTTGGTAATATCACAAACATATGTCAATAGTGTAGCTATCTAGGATAGAAGTCTTCGAGATCGCAAGTAGCGGTACCTACTTAGCATGTCTGAACGCTAGAGGGCGCATATACACTTGGGGCAAGGGTCGCTACGGACGGCTGGGACACGGCGACTCGGAAGACCAACTTGTACCGAAGATGGTCAGTAATATCACAAACATATGTCAATAGTGTAGCTATCTAGGTTAGAAGTCTTCCAGATCGCAAGTAGCGGTACCTACTTAGCGTGTCTGAACGCTATAGGGCGCATATACACTTGGGCCAAGGGTCGCTACGGACTACTGGGACACGGCGACTCGGAGGACCAACTTGTACCGAAGATGGTCAGTAATATCACAAACATATGTCAATAGTGTAGCTATCTAGGTTAGAAATCTTCCAGATCGCAAGTAGCGGTACCTACTTAGCATGTCTGAACGCTATAGGGCGCATATACACGTGGGGCAAGGGTCGCTACGGACGACTGGGACACGGCGATTCGGAGGACCAACTTGTACCGAAGATGGTCAGTAATATCACAAACATATGTCAATAGTGTAGCTATCTAGGTTAGAAGTCTTCCAGATCGCAAGTAGCGGTACCTACTTAGCATGTCTGAACGCTATAGGGCGCATATACACTTGGGGCAAGGGTCGCTACGGACGGCTGGGACACGGCGACTCTGAGGACCAACTTGTACCGAAGATGGTCAGTAACATCACAAACATATGTCAATAGTGTAGCTATCTAGGTTAGAAGTCTCCCAAATCGCAAGTAGCGGTACCTACTTAGCATGTCTCACCGCTAGAGGGCGCATATACACTTGGGGTAAGGTAGCTACGGACGACTGGGACACGGCGACTCGGAGGACCAACTTATGCCGAAGATGGTCAGTAATATCACAAACGTCTTTCATTATGTTGTCTTTTATATATTCAATATTGTAGCTATCTGGGATGAAAGACGTCTAGATCGCATATGGAACAAGGACTGAAGCTAGAGCAAGTTAGAGAAATAAACCAGGGACGTAAAATTTAAAAATTATAATTTATTGGTGAGATTCCTACTGTAGATACTCGTAATTAAGAAGCAGTATGCCCTCTGTTGTGAATCTAGGAGTTCTTGGGAATAAAGGACAAATACTTGATGAAACCCCGCAGGTTCTCTAATGGCAATGTTCATTGTTCGTTTCATGAGACGAACAGAGGATTTACTCTTCCACATAGCCCCAAAATGTTGTGTTACTCATTGCTTCGTATAGATCGCTATAGGTGCCAAAGAGCTGATATATTTTCTCCTTTCTGGCCTGTAAATCTGTTTTTTTCCTAGCCTATATTGGTGTTCCACTGCTGGGCAAAGGCCTCTCTCCTGGATCTCCGTAACTCCCGATTTTGTGCTTCCTCCGGCCAGTTGTCAAAGAATGAGTCCAAATCTTATGTCAATAGAAAAGTCATTCAAATCAGTGACTATTTTCAGAAGTCCTTTTGGTTAAATTATGTCGACGACATATTAAATTACACTATATCCTATTCGCAGGTGGAATTTCTAGCATCGTACCGTGTGATAGACGTCGCCTGCGGCTCTGGTGACGCACAGACGCTCTGCATCACCGACGACGACAACGTGTGGTCGTGGGGCGACGGCGACTACGGGAAACTGGGTACCGATACTTTCCTTCTAGAACCTTCCCCTTTCTATCTTTGAATTCCTAGCGTCGTACCGTGTGATCGACGTAGCCTGCGGCTCTGGTGACGCACAGACGCTCTGCATCACCGACGACGACAACGTGTGGTCGTGGGGTGACGGCGACTACGGGAAACTGGGTACGAATACTTTCCTTCTAGAACCTTCCCCTTTCTATCTTTGAATTCCTAGCGTCGTACCGTGTGATAGACGTAGCCTGCGGCTCTGGTGACGCACAGACGCTCTGCATCACCGACGACGACAACGTGTGGTCGTGGGGCGACGGCGACTACGGAAAACTGGGTACCGATACTTTCCTTCTAGAACCTTCCCCTTTCTATCTTTGAATTCCTAGCGTCGTACCGTGTGATCGACGTAGCCTGCGGCTCTGGTGACGCACAGACGCTCTGCATCACCGACGACGACAACGTGTGGTCGTGGGGTGACGGCGACTACGGGAAACTGGGTACGAATACTTTCCTTCTAGAACCTTCCCCTTTCTATCTTTGAATTCCTAGCGTCGTACCGTGTGATAGACGTAGCCTGCGGCTCTGGTGACGCACAGACGCTCTGCATCACCGACGACGACAACGTGTGGTCGTGGGGCGACGGCGACTACGGAAAACTGGGTACCGATACTTTCCTTCTAGAACCTTCCCCTTTCTATCTTTGAATTCCTAGCGTCGTACCGTGTGATCGACGTAGCCTGCGGCTCTGGTGACGCACAGACGCTCTGCATCACCGACGACGACAACGTGTGGTCGTGGGGTGACGGCGACTACGGGAAACTGGGTACGAATACTTTCCTTCTAGAACCTTCCCCTTTCTATCTTTGAATTCCTAGCGTCGTACCGTGTGATAGACGTAGCCTGCGGCTCTGGTGACGCACAGACGCTCTGCATCACCGACGACGACAACGTGTGGTCGTGGGGCGACGGCGACTACGGGAAACTGGGTACCGATACTTTCCATCTAGAACCTTCCCATTTCAATCTTAGGTGGAATTTCTAGCGTCGTATCGTACGATGGTATAGCGTACGGATCGTGCCTGACCTGCTGCCGCGAAAATCGAAACTAATTAGGGGACATTCTTACACAAATCCACCTAGGCCTGGGTCTTACCCTGCTTACCCTGAGGTAAGCTGAATTAAGGCTTGTATTGTACAGTCTCGTCTAAAAGTATGTATACATAATAAGATTTGAAAAATATGTAGCCACACATTTTCATCCAAAACATGTATCTATTACTGACACCAAAAAATTGTATTCATTAAACTGTTTCAGTATTATGTAATCACATAATGCTTCAGAAAGTTGCATACTTAAATAAATTACATATAAATGTATCCTCCTCGTAGTCAAAAATAAGTATACATGAATTTCCTTATACATTTAACCACACTAATTTGGCAAATATTTGTATACGTCGTTTGATTCATAGATAATATTACACGATTTATTTTGATGTTTTGACGTGTCTTAAATCGATTTTAAAATGAAGTTTCTTGCATGTGGCCAGTGACTTTCTTTTATAATATGCCCGGCAAGCACATCATTGAGCGCGAGATAGCTCGCGCTGCGACAAACCCATGTCGCGGCTGTCAAATTTATATTTCTAGCCGTCATTTTCTCGATTTTGGTAGCACAAGTTAACAGCTCGAGAAATTAGTTCCATGCGAAAGAGTCATCCCGCGGGCGACATAACTAGTGTTGCCATTTATGTGTGGGACTAACTTTTCTTTCCTAGCAACACTGAATCGGTATAAATAATGTTGAATGATGAGTGAACAGCAAGCTTTAAAAATGAAACATCTCTAGTCACGATAACTTTGTCTCGTTCACGTAGTGTAAAGATTAAAGAGATAGGACATTTTAATATGAAAATGTTAATGTGTCATAATAATAATCTGTCACATGACATTTGTAGATTGTGTTTGGTGGCGATATTTTAAATGGCTCATGAACGTAAAATTTAAGTTAATTATAGCCTTTTATACTCTTTATACGTTACTTAGGTACTGTGGATTTTAGTTACGATTATTTACATTTAAACCGTATATTTTTCGAAATTCATGTTCATAGTTTTTTTAATAAAAATTTATGTTATGAATTATATTTCAGTCATGGGAGCCCAATAATATTACAAAGCAAGATGTTGTTGAACTAAACCCATAGTGTCCAGAGGGAGAATGTGAATCCGGAAAAGATGAAGTAACTATATTGGGTCAAACTACAAAAAATAAATATATCGGGTCTTCGAATTACCAGCAGGTATTTCGAATTACCAGCAGGTGTTTCGATGAAAGCTTGTACAAATCATTTAAATTTATGATGGAAATATGAGGGTTTCGTTTTCGTACCCGATACCCGCCTCCTTAATCCATCCTCCAGGTTCCAAAACAATATACCTAAGACCTAAAAGTAGTTGATATATCGAATATCCTGCATATACCAACTTAATTATTAAGGTCACGTATAGTCAAGAAAAGTAACACCTTAAGTTACATACATCGCGTCTGATAGTATTATGTATAGTAAAAATCATACTACGATTATTTATTTGATCTGCAGGTTATTTTTGCGGAGCTGTCAATAAAGCATGGTATATATCAATTATTCATACTGTTTAAAGATATGGCGCAAACTGAAGAAAAAGGTTCGCAATCAGCAAATCAGATTCCACAACAGCCATGAAGGCGGCTGCTGGGTCGCGCTCTGCAGCTCGTCGTGAACAACAAGAGTACGCTTGGCGCCCGAGCTCGTGGCGCAGCCTGCGTTTGGTTGGGTGGTTTTAAAGCATATCGTTGAAATTAGAGCCCACGGGTGTATGATATTTTTCACTATATTTATGAGGTTTCATGTTGTTACAATTTATGTTAGTAAATCACATTTCACATAGTGGAAGAAATATAACGCCGTGGACACGAACTTCCGCGGCAAAGTATAAAAGTGCCCATTCAATTCAGACGATCGTCTACAATAGAGCAGAAATTACAAGCGTTTATTACCTAATTAAATTATTAACATATTTGTGATTGTAAACTTGTTTGGCTCAAGTGTTCTTTACGATACAAATATTTGTTACATTTGTTACATGTTATTATAATAAATACATTTTTTGTAATAAATACATACTGGATTATTTATTACATATATTTTTATTTGTTTAAAATACTAGTTATTAGCCGTGTGGAGACGGTAGTAAGATTACATTTGTCACCACCCCAACTCTTCCCGTTGGTGTCGTAAGAGTCGGTTAAAGGATTGAAGTGTCATTGACTATTTATTTATCAATGGGTAGTAGTGTGAGTAGTGTGTCCACTATGATGGGCAGCAGCATCATCATAGTGGACACACTATTCCCGCTTATGGGTATATATTAACCTCCTAATGCGTCCATGCGCATAGGCTAAGGAAAGGACATTGCCCATGCAGCCGTGAACTAATAGAAGCTGATCTACCTTTTCCTATATAGATTATGTGTACAAATGCCGCTTTTCTTAATTACATTGTACTTGTAAAATATAGCTGCGTAATTGTACGGTATACTACACAGAACATCGCTATCACAATTAATACTATAATGCATCTTGCCCTTAGATACTTCTATTCAATAGCTATTAGCATTCTATACTTCTTCTTTACAACCGCTACTTTTGAAAATATTACTAGCATTTGATTCTCTATTGAACCTCCATGGGTCTTCAGACCTTACGGTATCGACTGTAGGGTCGGTAATTAAACGAAGTTTGTTAATATTAAAACATTAAATAATGTCTTAGAACGCATGTATTAAAACAGATTATTCATAACTACCAATACATAGCTCATAGCTACAATAATAATTGGACTGAAAGCCTAAATTTGCAATCCGTAACGCACTTTATGTGTTTCTCGACTTTCTCGCCACCTTCACACCTCGAAGACAATTTGTCGCATTTTGACATTAAAACGCAATGTATTTTATCGCTCAAGGTACAGGGTTGTGGGGCTCAAGGTTGTGCTACGAATTTTGAGGATATCTCGCGTGGGCCTTTCAAGCGAAATAATTATGTCGCTTTGATAGATCATCGCGAGTCAGCGTTATCTCGCGCGCACGTTGTGCTACCAATTCGTGACATAGCTCGAGAAAACTCTATGTCGCAGTTTTTGTCGTCCCGCGCCCATGATGTGCTTACCGTGATGGAACCTATCTAAAGCTACAAATAGGTAGTGGCTGTTTATGAAACTCATAAGTATTATAATTTTATATTAGTTACTAAAAATAAAACTACTATTTTATAACTGAAAGAGAGAAGAAATTTTTTGTTTGTCAAGCATTATAAAGTAAATACCACTTGTAAATCTGTATTTTTTCTTATTACTTTCTTAGGGCAATTCGAAATAAAGAAGTTTGGGTTTGAAGTGCTGGAAATAATAAATTCAAGATAGACAACTGTCTATCAATATAATTCGATGACAATTATAAAAATATAGGTTCGGTTCTTGAAAATATAGGAGAACACGACTCTATTTTCAAGACATTAGAGTGCATGTTCAGATATTTTTGAGCACCCTGAACAATATATATATATTTGTGATGGCGAGAATAACATGTTAGTGACATATTTCTTATGTTAGTTACAAAATGCCGTTCCGATTTTGACTGAGAAGAAAAAACTTGATATTATTAAAATAAAAACAAAGAAATGCTTAGGGCACTTTTCTGTGAATGACCCTAAACTGAAATACACAATATTTACAACTGAGCTCAATCTAAAAATTTGGACTGTCAAGTGCGTCATAGAATAATCGTGAGATAGATGTAGGCAGTGACAAGTCTGCACTGTTTTCGTGAATTGTCATATTAGTTAATTATACAACTTACGACTCTATGCTAGTCAGACAAGGTTAGTTTTTGCTGTCTGAATACATATTTATGAATCAACCGGCGTATATAAATATTTGACAAATTGGTGTGGTTACATGTAAGCGGAAACCATTCATGTTATTCATGTATACTTATTTTTGACTACGAGGTGAATACATTTAAATGGAATATATTTAAGTATTAAGCTTTGTGAAGCATTTTGTGATTACATAATACTGAAATAGTTTAATGGATACATTTTTTGGTGTCAGTAATAGATACATATTTTTGATACAATGTATGACTACATATCTATGCAACCTTGTTTTTGTATACATATTTTTAGACGTGACTGTACTAAGCTACGAGGTACTAAGGTACATAAGCTACCTATTCAACGAACTATAGGGTTAAAGCCAAATAAACAATCAGCCCCTCTTTACTACAGTAGAGTTAATAAATATGTTCTTCACCTTAATTCATTGAACGAATGTGTAAATTGTGTGTATATTTATGAAGTCGACTGTACTAGAGGAGGTGCCCGAAGAAAAATCTACCTTTTATTCTACCACTTTGTCGACGTGATTAATATGTATACCTGTACCAAATTGCAAATTTCTAGTACTAACGTCTACTGAGCTATGCTGCGAACAGAAGGACAGACGGACATGGCGAAACTATATGGATGTTTACTATGGAACTCTAAAAACGTATTTCTCTTGATGACTCGTGTTTCACCCTGTGTATTCATATAATGTAACTATGTGTAAGTAAATAATTAAATACAACTGTTATTGGTATTTGTATACAACAGGGCGAGGCGGGTCCGAGGGCTGCAAGCAACCAATGAAGATTGACTGCCTGAAAGGACTGAGGGTCATCAAGGTCGAGTGCGGGTCGCAGTTCTCGGTCGCGCTCTGCCAGTGCGGCAGTGTTTACACGTGGTAAGTAATCGTTAATCATTCCTGAAAACCTTTTTATTAGATTCTACCGGTATGGCTGGTTCATTCTTAGTTGTCTTATCTAAATCTAGTAAACAAATTTCTGCCCGCAAAGCGCTCATTTTATATTATAGTAAATATCGTCGGTTGACAATCAAAACTCATTAAGTAACAAATACCTACTTGAAATAAAGCTAGTATCTCAAGTCTGATTCAATACTGACATAAGAGCTTACTAAGAGTAGGGACAGTTTTGATAATGAGTTTTGCTTGTCAGCCGACGAATTATACTATTCTATAGATAGATACGTAAAAATTAATGATAACAAAATAGTAGATTACATGCAAAGGCCGTTTAAGTGGGAAACGTCCCGGATGACGTGTAATTGTAGGACGAGGCGAAGCCGAGGCTGACAAACATGTGATCTGAGGCTTTCCAATAACGGCCGAGGTGTGTATACTATTTTTCTGCTTAACGGAGCCGGCAGGCGGCAACTTAGTTTAGCGCAGCGGCCGGCCGAAGGGCAGAAAATATTTTCCGGCAAACATTCTCTAAAATAAATGTAGTAGTAGAAATATGTTTACTAGTTGGCAGTATGAACAGTTTTACAGATTTATTAGGCTTATATGCGAACAATCAAACATATATATTGTTGTTACACTTAGTATTTCACGACTGATGTAAACAGTTTTGTTTAATAATGTATTCTGGACAATAGGCAGCTCGAATCTCCTGCTGTAAAACCTAGTGACTAAAAGTTCCATTAAATGAAGAAAAGTAATTTGTTTTCGAAGACACATTCAAATTATTTTAAACGGGACGATATGAAGGGTCCACGGAAAAAACAAGTCCAATAAAAAATCAGGGCAAATTCACACCTTATTCTGTTAAAAGTAAGGTGGTTTTTCCCTCTGTAATTTGAATGGACTAGACATGTTCTTTCCGTGGACCCTTCATATATCGTATCTGGCCTACCTAATCGATCTTCCCCAACAGGGGCAAGGGCGACTACCACCGGCTCGGGCACGGCAGCTACGAGCACGTGCGCCGCCCTATGCGCGTCACCGGCATGCAGGGGAAGATGATAGTGTCCATCGCCACCGGTGAGTGTTGTGCCGGTCTTCCCCAACAGGGGCAAGGGCGACTACCACCGGCTCGGGCACGGTAGCTACGAGCACGTGCGCCGCCCTATGCGCGTCACCGGCATGCAGGGGAAGATGATAGTGTCCATCGCCACCGGTGAGTGTTGTGCCGGTCTTCACCAACAGGGGCAAGGGCGACTACCACCGGCTCGGTCACGGCAGCTACGAGCACGTGCGCCGCCCTATGCGCGTCACCGGCATGCAGGGGAAGATGATAGTGTCCATCGCCACCGGTGAGTATTGTGCCGGTCTTACCCAACAGGGGCAAGGGCGACTACCACCGGCTCGGGCACGGCAGCTACGAGCACGTGCGCCGCCCTATGCGCGTCACCGGCATGCAGGGGAAGATGATAGTGTCCATCGCCACCGGTGAGTATTGTGCCGGTCTTCCCCAACAGGGGCAAGGGCGACTACCACCGGCTCGGGCACGGTAGCTACGAGCACGTGCGCCGCCCTATGCGCGTCACCGGCATGCAGGGGAAGATGATAGTGTCCATCGCCACCGGTGAGTGTTGTGCCGGTCTTCACCAACAGGGGCAAGGGCGACTACCACCGGCTCGGTCACGGCAGCTACGAGCACGTGCGCCGCCCTATGCGCGTCACCGGCATGCAGGGGAAGATGATAGTGTCCATCGCCACCGGTGAGTATTGTGCCGGTCTTACCCAACAGGGGCAAGGGCGACTACCACCGGCTCGGGCACGGCAGCTACGAGCACGTGCGCCGCCCTATGCGCGTCACCGGCATGCAGGGGAAGATGATAGTGTCCATCGCCACCGGTGAGTATTGTGCCGGTCTTCCCCAACAGGGGCAAGGGCGACTACCACCGGCTCGGGCACGGCAGCTACGAGCACGTGCGCCGCCCTATGCGCGTCACCGGCATGCAGGGGAAGATGATAGTGTCCATCGCCACCGGTGAGTATTGTGCCGGTCTTCCCCAACAGGGGCAAGGGCGACTACCACCGGCTCGGGCACGGCAGCTACGAGCACGTGCGCCGCCCTATGCGCGTCACCGGCATGCAGGGGAAGATGATAGTGTCCATCGCCACCGGTGAGTATTGTGCCGGTCTTACCCAACAGGGGCAAGGGCGACTACCACCGGCTCGGGCACGGCAGCTACGAGCACGTGCGCCGCCCTATGCGCGTCACCGGCATGCAGGGGAAGATGATAGTGTCCATCGCCACCGGTGAGTATTGTGCCGGTCTTTCCCCAACAGGGGCAAGGGCGACTACCACCGGCTCGGGCACGGCAGCTACGAGCACGTGCGCCGCCCTATGCGCGTCACCGGCATGCAGGGGAAGATGATAGTGTCCATCGCCACCGGTGAGTATTGTGCCGGTCTTTCCCCAACAGGGGCAAGGGCGACTACCACCGGCTCGGGCACGGCAGCTACGAGCACGTGCGCCGCCCTATGCGCGTCACCGGCATGCAGGGGAAGATGATAGTGTCCATCGCCACCGGTGAGTATTGTGCCGGTCTTCTCCAACAGGGGCAAGGGCGACTACCACCGGCTCGGGCACGGCAGCTACGAGCACGTGCGCCGCCCTATGCGCGTCACCGGCATGCAGGGGAAGATGATAGTGTCCATCGCCACCGGTGAGTATTGTGCCGGTCTTACCCAACAGGGGCAAGGGCGACTACCACCGGCTCGGGCACGGCAGCTACGAGCACGTGCGCCGCCCTATGCGCGTCACCGGCATGCAGGGGAAGATGATAGTGTCCATCGCCACCGGTGAGTATTGTGCCGGTCTTTCCCCAACAGGGGCAAGGGCGACTACCACCGGCTCGGGCACGGCAGCTACGAGCACGTGCGCCGCCCTATGCGCGTCACCGGCATGCAGGGGAAGATGATAGTGTCCATCGCCACCGGTGAGTATTGTGCCGGTCTTTCCCCAACAGGGGCAAGGGCGACTACCACCGGCTCGGGCACGGCAGCTACGAGCACGTGCGCCGCCCTATGCGCGTCACCGGCATGCAGGGGAAGATGATAGTGTCCATCGCCACCGGTGAGTATTGTGCCGGTCTTTCCCCAACAGGGGCAAGGGCGACTACCACCGGCTCGGGCACGGCAGCTACGAGCACGTGCGCCGCCCTATGCGCGTCACCGGCATGCAGGGGAAGATGATAGTGTCCATCGCCACCGGTGAGTATTGTGCCGGTCTTTCCCCAACAGGGGCAAGGGCGACTACCACCGGCTCGGGCACGGCAGCTACGAGCACGTGCGCCGCCCTATGCGCGTCACCGGCATGCAGGGGAAGATGATAGTGTCCATCGCCACCGGTGAGTATTGTGCCGGTCTTTCCCCAACAGGGGCAAGGGCGACTACCACCGGCTCGGGCACGGCAGCTACGAGCACGTGCGCCGCCCTATGCGCGTCACCGGCATGCAGGGGAAGATGATAGTGTCCATCGCCACCGGTGAGTATTGTGCCGGTCTTCCCCAACAGGGGCAAGGGCAACTACCACCGGCTCGGGCACGGCAGCTACGAGCACGTGCGCCGCCCTATGCGCGTCACCGGCATGCAGGGGAAGATGATAGTGTCCATCGCCACCGGTGAGTATTGTGCCGGTCTTCCCCAACAGGGGCAAGGGCGACTACCACCGGCTCGGGCACGGCAGCTACGAGCACGTGCGCCGCCCTATGCGCGTCACCGGCATGCAGGGGAAGATGATAGTGTCCATCGCCACCGGTGAGTATTGTGCCGGTCTTCCCCAACAGGGGCAAGCGCGACTACCACCGGCTCGGGCACGGCAGCTACGAGCACGTGCGCCGCCCTATGCGCGTCACCGGCATGCAGGGGAAGATGATAGTGTCCATCGCCACCGGTGAGTATTGTGCCGGTCTTCAGTAACTTTGACTTTTTTTTATCAATTTGTATTATACATATTTTAAGGTCTCGGGTATAAAAATACAGGTTCACCCCGTGTAGACACTTTTTTTACGCGACGTATCAATGTGTTGCAGGTATTAAACTGACTGAAACATTCACTATTTCCCCACATTATTTAACCGGACTTACTCGCGCATATAGTGCAGAAATAATTTTCAAAGTGCATATTTATAATATTACTAGCTTTTGCCCGCGGCTTCGCACGCGTAGATTTTGGACTTCTATGAAAAAAAATGTAAAAACCTAACCTGAACCTCCTTTGATAGTCGTTCGTTTCTATGTGGGATCGCAGTTCTTACCTTTCCTAAACCGAAGTAGAATCTTACCTTATTACATTCTGTCTGAAGTCTATTTCATTGAACAGCATATTAGTATGACATAATGAAATACTTAATTGCAAATAAACTACACGAATTAAAATTAGCAACGCAGACACCGTCATTTCCTGGGTGAATATCTAAGCGTTTCAACCACCTAATTTTGGTAGCATAATTTTTGTCGAAGTTTCTATTCGTTACAATGTGCTACTTTGTCATTTTAAGGAGGCACGATACCTTATACACATGGCGAAGTATAACATTGAGACGTTTAGAAACTCCGGCAAAAATGATTTCACCAAAATTAGGCGGTTGAAATTCTCAGATATTCACCCTCTTACAAAACAATAATGTAATCCGCTACAAGCTTCGTCCTTTTCTCTTATGGTGGAATAGTCAAGCCAAAACATTTAACCGGTGATGAGTCAGTCAATCAGGACTTCCACCACAGTGACTCGATAAACCATAGAAACGGTATCCATGATGTTTTTTTACTGTTTAACCATTTCACCCCTTTCAGAGGTTGAATTCTCAAAAACCTAAAACACATCTTTATCTTTTTATGTTTAGGAATACTCCTGTAAAGTTTCGGATAAAATAGTTTAAATAATCAAGTTTTCCCATACAAACTCTGGACCCCCATCATTGCACCCCTTAGGGTGTTGATTTTGACTTAATTTTTTTTAAACCACCCCTACACCCTTAAAGGAACCTACGTGCTAAATTTGGAATCTCTAGAACCAGAAGTTATAAATAATTAACTTTTGTTTGTTTGTTTTTCGAAAATTTTAAATAATGGATAATTATTTATGTTCTCATTTAATTTACAGAATACTCCTGCGAAGTTTCGGATAACATAGTCCAACTAATCTTGTTTCGCCATACAAACTTTGGAGCCCCATTTTAACCCTTTAGGAGGTCAATTTTGAAAAATCCTGGAATTACTTTTCTTAGATTTTTATTCAAAATTAGTTTACGCAATATAAAATTTCTTAATCTAAAACTAAACTTTTTTTCATACAAACTTGAAAGTTTTTACCCCCTTAGGAGTATTTTTTTTAAATACAAGTACTCGAGGTAAAATACTCGTACTATATAACATGGTAGAGGTATGTAGATAAGTACCTACTTCTTCATTGGCAACAACACTTCTATGACGTTTTGAATTAAATAGTCCAACGTATCTGGTTCCTCCTTACAAACTTTAACCTTCCATTTAACCCCCATAGGAAATGAATTTTCAAAAACCTGAAACACGTGGTTACTTATTTATTGTTAAAAACATTAATGTGAAGTTTCAAATAAAATAGCCCAACTAATCTTATTTCCCCATACAAACTTTAACCCTTTTTTTAACCCCCATAGGGAATGAATTTTCAAAAAACCTGAAACACGTGTTTACTGATTTATTGTTAAAAACATTCATGTGAAGTTTCGAATAAAATAGCCCAACTAATCTTATTTCCCCATACAAACTTTAACCCTCCATTTAACCCCCATAGGGAATGAATTTTCAAAAAACCTGTAACACGTGTTTACTAATTTATTGTTAAAAATATTCATGTGGAGTTTCGAATAAAATAGCCAAACTAATCTTATTTCCCCATACAAACTTTAACCCTCCATTTAACCCCCATAGGGAATGAATTTTCAAAAAACCTGAAATACGTGTTTACTTATTTATGATTAAAAACATTCCTGTGAAGTTTCGAATCAAATAGCCCAACTAATGTGCCTCTAGACATTATAAATAATCTAAATGCCAAGTTTGAACTCTCTAGGACCAGCGGTTTGGGCTGTGCGTTGATTTAAGTCAGTCAGTCAGTCAGTCAGTCAGGACATTGCCGTTTATATATTTAGATTAATGTGAAAGTAACTTTTTCTGTCTGTTACATCTTGTTGCATTCATCCGAAAGCACCGCTTTTGCTGATATTCATCCGAAAGGACATATGATAATTGTTTTATCCACGACATTTTTTTTCATTACATGGACTTTCATCAACCAACATTTCTAAAGAAATTCCTTAACGTTTCTGTAGGGAGTCTCCACTGCGTCGCTTGCACGGACACGGGCGAGGTGTACACGTGGGGCGACAACGACGAGGGGCAGCTGGGGGACGGGACCACGCTGGCCGCGCAACGGCCGAGGCTGCTTAATGCCTTGCAGGTCTGTCCTATACTGAAGAACATCCTTCACTGTAGGGAGTCTCCACTGCGGCGCTTGCACGGACACGGGCGAGGTGTACACGTGGGGCGACAACGACGAGGGGCAGCTGGGGGACGGGACCACGCTGGCCGCGCAACGGCCGAGGCTGCTTAATGCCTTGCAGGTCTGTCATATACTGAAGAACATCCTTCACTGTAGGGAGTCTCCACTGCGGCGCTTGCACGGACACGGGCGAGGTGTACACGTGGGGCGACAACGACGAGGGGCAGCTGGGGGACGGGACCACGCTGGCCGCGCAACGGCCGAGGCTGCTTAATGCCTTGCAGGTCTGTATATACTGAACAACATCCTTCACTGTAGGGAGTCTCCACTGCGGCGCTTGCACGGACACGGGCGAGGTGTACACGTGGGGCGACAACGACGAGGGGCAGCTGGGGGACGGGACCACGCTGGCCGCGCAACGGCCGAGGCTGCTTAATGCCTTGCAGGTCCGTCGTATACTGAAGAACATCCTTCACTGTAGGGAGTCTCCACTGCGGCGCTTGCACGGACACGGGCGAGGTGTACACGTGGGGCGACAACGACGAGGGGCAGCTGGGGGACGGGACTCCGCTGATAAAGTACTAGGGATAGGGACGGGTTTATTGAGCTGCTAAGTTACCTCATTTGATGAACTCTCTTAGTGAAACGAAAGTTAGCATAAAGATGCGGCTTTATGCAGTATGGCATTCATAACTTATTTGTTACCTTTTAAAGTATGCTATCCTAAAAGCTAACTTCAGTTGTTTATAGCCTTACAAGACTTAGATACTAAGTTGTGGACGTCGAACCTACAACAAGTGCGCCTCTTTTGCTGTCGCTTAGACCTTAACCTCATAACATCACCAACAGTTCATTACAATGCACAACTGCTTAGTGAAATTCAAACCGTATTAAAAAACAATGAAAAGCATTTCATTTGTTTAATAGATTCTAAAAATAAACTAAATACGACGCAGTTCACACAACAAGGTGCAAAATAAGATTTAAAGAAAAATTTATGGTGAGCTTTTCAGATTGAAAGTGGCATGGTTTTGTTATCATCGCAAACTTATAACCTCGTAAGGCTCACCGTACTATAAAGAATAGTATCGACGACTTAATTGTATCGAATGTCTTTTGCAAAATCTTTTGTCTTTTGAATAAAGAAAATTATATATTTTATATTTTATGAAGGGTGGAAATTCCTTTGCAACGCAGTGTAAATTTTACATTGTTTCTCACATGGATAATACACATATCTGATTAAACGCTTACTCCCTTATTCATAAACGTTTGCTAACTTAACAAGCCGCTAATCATCGTTGGTCCCTTTTGCTCTTATGTACACATTGTTAAGACCGAAAGGGACAAACAATTATTAGCGGCTTGTTAAGTTAGCAAACGTTTATGAATAAGGGGGTTAATGTATAATAAATTTCAGGGCAAACGTGTAACGAAGGTGGCCTGCGGCAGCGCCCACACGGTCGCCCTCTGCGTGGAGGCCCCTCGGGCGCCCCGCCCGCCGCCGCCGCCGCCCCTCGAGTGCCATCTCCTAAGGGACATGTCACCGCAACTCATATGCAACCGACTGGTAAATAATCACCAAACGTGTGACGAAGGTGGCCTGCGGCAGCGCCCACACGGTCGCCCTCTGCGTGGAGGCCCCTCGGGCGCCCCGGCCGCCGCTGCCGCCCCTCGAATGCCATCTCCTAAGGGACATGTCCCCGCAACTCATATGCAACCGACTGGTAAATAATCACCAAACGTGTGACGAAGGTGGCCTGCGGCAGCGCTCACACGGTCGCCCTCTGCGTGGAGGCCCCTCGGGCGCCCCGGCCGCCGCCGCCGCCGCCCCTCGAGTGCCATCTCCTAAGGGACATGTCACCGCAACTCATATGCAACCGACTGGTAAATAATCACCAAACGTGTGACGAAGGTGGCCTGCGGCAGCGCCCACACGGTCGCCCTCTGCGTGGAGGCCCCTCGGGCGCCCCGGCCGCCGCTGCCGCCCCTCGAATGCCATCTCCTAAGGGACATGTCCCCGCAACTCATATGCAACCGACTGGTAAATAATCACCAAACGTGTGACGAAGGTGGCCTGCGGCAGCGCTCACACGGTCGCTCTCTGCGTGGAGGCCCCTCGGGCGCCCCGCCCGCCGCCGCCGCCGCCCCTCGAGTGCCATCTGTTAAGGGACATGTCACCGCAACTCATATGCAACCGACTGGTAAATAATCACCAAACGTGTGACGAAGGTGGCCTGCGGCAGCGCTCACACGGTCGCCCTCTGCGTGGAGGCCCCTCGGGCGCCCCGCCCGCCGCCGCCGCCGCCCCTCGAGTGCCATCTCCTAAGGGACATGTCACCGCAACTCATATGCAACCGACTGGTAAATAATCACCAAACGTGTAACAAAGGTGGCCTGCGGCAGCGCTCACACGGTCGCCCTCTGCGTGGAGGCCCCTCGGGCGCCCCGCCCGCCGCCGCCGCCGCCCCTGGAGTGCCATCTACTAAGGGACATGTCACCGCAACTCATATGCAACCGACTGGTAAATAATCACCAAATGTGTAACGAAGGTGGCCTGCGGCAGCGCTCACACGGTCGCCCTCTGCGTGGAGGCCCCTCGGGCGCCCCGCCCGCCGCCGCCGCCGCCCCTCGAGTGCCATCTACTAAGGGACATGTCACCGCAACTCATATGCAACCGACTGGTAAATCATCACAAAATGAATTTTTAAAACAACTAACTGGCACATGTGTTTCCGCATACCTATAAATTGGGACCCTTTAAACGAAGCGTGAAGAAGCATCTAGCGGGCCGGCAAGGCGGTGGCAACTAACAGGTTACTGCTTGTCTCCTCTACTTTTTACTTACGACCAGGTGGAGTGGAGCCACTTTGTGGTGCCAACATAAAAAAAAAACAACTTCAACCGATTTCTCCAAGATACTATCATCTGTGGTTTGTGACGTTTCCTATCATCAAATCCTGCTTTCTGAATGCAAATTTGCTTTCTTATAATTCTTATAAATGAATGAAAATTACCAAAAGCGCCATACATGTACATACCTATAACATTTGAAGATACCTCGATTTCTTCAAGCTCCCATCATCAGCCCCCAACTTGGTGCCAACGGGACATGTTCGATCATAATTTTTTTTTATCGGTTCACGTTGCTTGGAGATAAGGCCTTAGGCCAGCCGCACACCTATAAGTTCTTACGTAAGTTATAGGGATGGAGCTATACTAAGGAGTGAGGGGTAAATATAATTGTCTCATTCCTTAGTATAGCTCCGTCCCTTCCACTTACGTAAGAACTTACAGGTGTATTATCAAACCGGAATCAGAAAGGGATTCGAGAGTACTGTTGACCCAACAAATGACGCAACATTTACCAAGAAAACAGTTGTTTATTGATTTAATTAATCTAATTGTCATTAATTAATCTAATGTCTGCAAGTCTTTGCACTTAAACTATGAATATAACTATGAATTTATTCTAGATTTACTTATACACTGTTGTGTCAACAGTACTTTCGAATCCCATTCTAATCGCGGCTGGCCTAAGTAAATGTACGATTTTTTCCCATAGGTGAAACTGTTGATTTTGAATTACATGAATTGATTTCTAGGTGCTGCTGCATCAGTTCTCGGAGCTGGTGTGTCCTAATTTGACCCTGCTCATCCTCGAAGGAAACCTAGACCAGCTGAGAAACTTGATGTTTTATTCCGTCAAAGAAGCCGCTTTCAGAAAGGTAATTCTTGTATTCTAATTCAGATTTATACATGCTTCAAACATATACCTGAAGGTCCTTCCCTATGGCAGCTCAGGTTTGGTACTAAAATGGTTTTATACTCACGTTTTTTCAAGTTGTTGATTTCTTAATATGTTTCGCTGTATAATATTTAATGTAATTGAGAAGCGTTTCAAGAACCAATCGCCATAGCTGCACGACGATATGTTGTGGGCTCATAAATGAGTAACCAGTTGGGGTAGCACATAATTATAACATAGACTATGGCTGGTTTCAGTGTCACGCGGAGCCGCCCGCACGGATCTCTACGCGCGGAGTAATATGTATTGAATAAATGGCGCGTTACAGACCGGCGCGGAGGAATCCGCGCGGACGGCCATACATATTGCTCCGCGCGGAGAGTTCCGCGCCGGGGGGTCGGACTGGTCGGCGTGACACTGAAACCTGCCTATCCCATTAATATTGTGCTAAGCCTTACTACTAACTGCGTTTAACATAATTTTAGTATGAACGAGAGCGACGAGTTTAAATAGTTTTCCTTCTGAAAGTGATTCGTCTGATGCGTGCCGTAGTAATTTGTTTCCAAATATGTCCATAAAGTACTGATACCACGTGTGTATGCTGTAAAAAACCCTACTTTAACGCATTTAATGCCACCAACGCGCATGTACAGTACCGGTCAAAAGTTTAAGTTCAGTCCATGATTTCGATACACAATAGACTTTCTTAATCTACCGATAATATTGATGATTCAAGAGCTATTTAATATTAACTTCCCATACCATCTGATTTATACCTTGGATCTGATAATAATTCATAGGCAAGTGAAGTTGTAATATTTTTATGATCATTAGTATGAACATCGCGTAGGCATGAAAAGCTTCCACGGCTGCCTCTGTTGTCCGAACTGTTTCAAAATAACGGTTAATTAAACAGGAATAGCTCTATAACCAGTCGCATATTAGTTGAAAACAAGTGTCGACTTAAATGCTGGAAAAATGATAGCTTAAAGAGTCCATTTCGTATCAAAATCGTGGTGCGACCATATAATTATATAACATGGACGTCTAACGCCAGCTCAAAAATGCCTGCAGAAACAATTGTTCAATTGTGCCAAGATGGGCAGGACATAGCGCTTTTCTTAACATCACGCATATTTCGGCGCAACGTTTATAGAATATAGCCAATCAAAACTTTGACGGACCAGTCACAACAATTTTTGAATGGCGGTTGAAGTTTTTATAGGTTGACATTCAAATTAATTACCGTAATACATTGAAGAGGGGGTGACAGTTGTCAACTAAAATTCAGGATCGTTTTTGAAAGGCATTTTAGTATGGCGTGCGGTTTCGATGTTTTATTTGTTCGTAGAAAATAGGTGAGGTAGCGAATGCGTTTAAACCGCACCTCCTTTTTTTCAGGCGGTAATGGCAACGATGGTCCGCGAGCGTCAGCACGGCCCCGTCGTCGAGCTGTCCCGCGTCGGAGCCCGGCGCTCCCGCCGCGGCGGCGGGCTGGCCGGGCCGGCGGGCATGCGCTCCGTCTTCGGGCAGATGGTGGCGCGGCTGCCGGCGCTCACGCAGGAGGCTTTAGCCTTGCCGCACCGCGTGTGGAAGGTCAAGTTCGTAGGTCAGTGCACTGTAGTGGCATCTAGCGTCAGCACGGCTGGCCGGGCCGGCGGGCATGCGCTCCGTCTTCGGGCAGATGGTGGCGCGGCTGCCGGCGCTCACGCAGGAGGCTTTAGCCTTGCCGCACCGCGTGTGGAAGGTCAAGTTCGTAGGTCAGTGCACTGTAGTGACATCTAGCGTCAGCACGGCTGGCCGGGCCGGCGGGCATGCGCTCCGTCTTCGGGCAGATGGTGGCGCGGCTGCCGGCGCTCACGCAGGAGGCCTTGGCCTTGCCGCACCGCGTGTGGAAGGTCAAGTTTGTAGGTTAGTAAATAATGTACTGTAGAGGTTGTATTACAATCCTCTACATTACTGGTTACTTTCGGGTAAATTCTACAAGGTGTTACAAAAATGGTGACACAAGATATTAAAACATGAATCTATTAATGATTGAAATTTTGAACAACTTTTACTATGGAACCAAATATGAAAACTCAAAAAAATAATAGACGCGCTCATACATTTTGGTCAACCTATCTTAGCCCATTTCTATGGAAGTGTCTTTTTTTTCTTGAGTTTTCACATTTGGCCGCATCGTAAAAGTTGCTCAAAATAATTCATAGATTCATGTTTTATTATCTTGTATCACCATTTTTGTAACACCCTGTATATTTAAATGTATGACATTATAATCAACATAATAAATAAAATATAAATTTGGTGCAGTCACCCTTGAGGCTCCGGCCTCCGGGTCACGCTCGCGCTCCGAGTAAATATAAAATAAATGATGATTCTTCAAAAGTTCTTCTTCACAGTCCTATGACGATAATGTAGTGCAGCCATTCTTAAAGTGCCCTAGTGAAGCCCTAGGACTCCGCAGAGCTTTCGTAAGGACTCCGCGAGACTTAAAAAAAAAAAGAAATTAAATACCGACATATGTATCTATACATATATCACCACCATCAACCGTACCATCCGTGTATCATTAATTCCTTTTCTCATTGAATAGAACATTAGTATAATGACTACTATTACCGTTGATTCCAGGATGATTGTTATTAAGGAATACCCAATTATACAAAATGTATCTTGTATTGGGGCTCCGACAAAAAAATCACTTTCTGGAAGGGTTACGTTTGGAAACCGTTGGGCTGGGTAATTATGTGTTCCGTATTCGGTCAGATATTAGTGCTACTACCTGTGGCCTATACCACAAAACTTTACAAGCGTACAATTGTACAAAATTGTCAAGTATTTGTATGTGAATTTATACAATTTTGTAGAATTGTACGCTTGTAAAGTTTTGTGGTATAGAGGCCTGCTCTTAATAAATAAATCTTATAAATCTTAATTGGTAGGGAAGGTAAAGTTTCGGTAGTGTGCATGTACATTTATTATATCGTGAAGAGTTTGATAGGCATGCACTCCGAATTAGAGCAAATGATGGTGCAACTACCGGCTCTTATCTTGGAAGGTTCTAGCTTTGAACGTAGAGTGTGGAATACTGTTGTTACTTGATGGTATCGACGAGCTTGCGAACCGTACTTAGAGACATCAAACATCAAATGTGGACCCCAAATATGGCACTGGACAGTTTATAATTTAGTAAAAGCTTGTTGAACCTACGATTCGATTCTACAGGGTGGAAAAAGATTTTGGGTCAGTGAGGGCAGCTACCGGATCCCGTGTAGCTACGCGAAAATGGTCTTAGAAGACCTTCCCGTGATTTTCAATTAAAGAAGATTAGCGTTTTCAGATTTTCAAAAAAGTATACAGGGTGCGAGGAAATGGTCATTTTTGACAAACTTTTTTTTTGATGCCAATCGACCCTGTTTCTGTTCAGGATCAAAAGCTTGTATGGGACCAAAAAAATATTTTCGGCTAGAAAAGCCACAAATCGGGTTATAAAATTCCGATACAAATTGTATGAAAATTAAAAAATATTTTTTCACACTCAATTTTTTATGTCAATCGATTCCAATCCTATCCAGTACCAATAGTTTCCTAGGGGTCAACTTTCGGCAACGTAAAAAAAAAAACAAAAATAAAAAAACTGTTTTCATACATTGACTATGGGAAAAAAGTGAAAATCAATTACATTATCTGTGACGCTAATTAATGTTGCTAATGATTTCATACAGTATTATCATTATCATTTAGCATAGGACGACTAATTATCGTGACAGATAAAATAATTAAGGTTTCACTTTTTTTCCATAGTAAATGTATGAAAACGGTTTTCTTCAAATTTAGGCTTTTTTGTACATTGCCATAAGTTGACCGTAGGAAACTATTGGTACTGGATAGGAATGGAATCGATAGACAAAAAAAAATAAGCGTGAAAAATATTTTTTAATTTTCATACAATTTGTACCTAGGGGAATTTTAAATCTCGATTTGTGGCTTTTCTAGCCGAAAAATTTTTTTTGGTCCCATACAAGCTTTTGATCCTGAACAGAAACAGGATCGATTGGCATCAAAAAAAAAGTTTGTCAAAAATGACCATTTCTTCGCACCCTGTATACTTTTTCCAAAATCTGAAAACGCTAATCTTCTTTAATTGAAAATCGCGGGAAGATCTTCTAAGACCATTTTCGCGTAGCTACACGGGATCTGGTAGCTGCCCTCACTGACCCAAAATCTTTTTCCACCCTGTATACGCCCAGCATTACCTTGATCGACATTTTATTAAATTCTAACGCCCATTTTTTCCAGGCGAAAGCGTAGACGATTGCGGCGGAGGCTACAGCGAGAGCATCGCGGAGATGTGCGAAGAGCTCCAAAACGGTTCGCTACCCCTGCTCATGGCGACGCCCAACGGCCGCGGCGACGCCGGCGCTTCGAGGGACGCCTTCCTACTCAACCCTACTGCTAATACGCCACTACATCTCAACTGCTTCCGATTCTTAGGTACAATCTCTAAAACTAAAACTTAAAACCTGTCAAATATCACTGGGTTAATGTGCGAAGAGCTCAAAACGGTTCCCTACCCCTGCTCATGGCGACGCCCAACGGCCGCGGCGACGCCGGCGCTTCGAGGGACGCCTTCCTACTCAACCCTACTGCTAATACGCCGCTGCATCTCAACTGCTTCCGATTCCTAGGTACAGTCTCTAAAAACTGAAACTTAAAACCTATCAAATGTCACTGGGTTAATGTGCTTCCTACTCAACCCTACTGCTAATATGCCACTGCATCTCAACTGCTTCCGATTCCTAGGTACAGTCTCTAAATAAAACTTAAAACCTATCAAGGGTCTCCGGAGGTTAATAGTGTGCGATAGTACAAATAGCAACACTCTTAACTGTACATATGTGGGCCTTATTACAATAGGCATGAGGTCTACCAATGTATAGCAGTGTGGGCGGTAGTATCGCCGAGATATGCGAAGAGCTCCAAAACGGTTCCCTACCTCTGCTCATGGCGACTTCGAGGGACGCCTTCCTACTCAACCCTACTGCTAATACGCCGCTACATCTCAACTGCTTCTGATTCCTAGGTACAATCTCTTAAAACTAATACTTAAAACCTCTCAAGGGTCTCCGGAGGTTAATAGTGTGCGATAGTACAAAAAGCAACACCCTTAACTTTACATATGTGGGCCTTATTACAATAGTATAGCTAATAGTGTGGGCGGTAGTATCGCCGAGATATGCGAAGAGCTCCAAAACGGTTCCCTACCTCTGCTCATGGCGACTTCGAGGGACGCCTTCCTACTCAACCCTACTGCTAATACGCCGCTACATCTCAACTGCTTCTGATTCCTAGGTACAATCTCTTAAAACTAATACTTAAAACCTCTCAAGGGTCTCCGGAGGTTAATAGTGTGCGATAGTACAAAAAGCAACACCCTTAACTTTACATATGTGGGCCTTATTACAATAGTATAGCTAATAGTGTGGGCGGTAGTATCGCCGAGATATGCGAAGAGCTCCAAAACGGTTCCCTACCCCTGCTCATGGCGACGCCCAACGGCCGCGGCGACGCCGGCGCTGCGAGGGACGCCTTCCTACTCAACCCTACTGCTAATACGCCATTACATCTCAACTGCTTCCGATTCCTAGGTACAAATAAATAAATAAATATCTTGGGACATCTTACACAAATCGACCTAGTCCCACGGTAAGCTCAATTAAGGCTTGTGGTGTGGGTACCAGGCGACGATATATATAATAGATAGATACATATAGATACTTAAATACATAGACAGCCATGACCGAGGAACAAACATTTGTGATAAATAAATACACAAAGAATGCCCTCGCCGGGATTCGAACCCGGAACCTCCAGCTTCGTAGGCAGGGTCACTACCAACTAGGCTACGGAGGCTGACAAATACAATCTCTTAAAACTAAAACTTAAAACCTATCAAATGTCACTG
>JALPQI010008905.1:0-47272 GCA_025490895.1 Thaumatotibia leucotreta
GAAAAAAATTATCTTTTTTATTTGGAAAATAGTTGGGGGCCAGGGGGCCTCCACTCCTTTGTTGCCCCGAAGCCTCTCAACCTCTAAATCCGGCCCTGCAGAAAATTGCATATTTGCGATAAGACAACGGAAGCACCAAATTGCTGCTATAGCTGTTTAAGGCAAATACCACGTACCTATTTAAAAGAACTTAATCATTCGTCGCATCTTCCAGATCGTACCACGTAGATATAGGTCCCGTGTGAAGAATAATATCGTTGCGCGCAGTCGAATTCGCACTTGTTGTTATATGTCCGTCCGTTTGAGGCACAGACGGGCATGTAGATCTTGGCGCAGGGGCAGGAGGGCGGGCCTTCCGATGGTGCCGAGTGTACCAACACCGTGAGAAGCGAGAACACTGTGGAACCAAACGAAACTAAGCATAGGTAGAATAGAATAATAATCAGTGCGATTAGGGATGAGAGGCAGTGAGAGCCTTCCCACTTTCCCAAGCAGTACCAAAGTTGAACAAAATTGGTAAAACTTTAAAGGACACTTTGACTCTAAATTATAGTTCGTTTGCCTAGTTCAGGAACTAGAACCAGCTGCTCTTGCAAACCGATACCATAAATAAATGTCTAAATGGAGTTAAAGTGACTGTAAAAGGGTTTTAGCGCTGTTATTCAGCTTGTTTGTTTTTTTTTGGCACAACAAAGTGGCTCCACTCTACCTGATCGTAAGTGAAAAGCAGAGCCCAAATTGTTACCTATGCTCTTTTTGAATTATCTTCGCACTTGCGTAGGTATAGGTAAGTATTTATTCACTGTCAACATACAGTCAACAAAAAAAAGTGACTTTAGTGTACACCTACACATGTCATTTACACTCCATTTGAAATTTTTACTCGGTATGATCCAAAAGTGATACCGAATTCGTGGTTGACGGTATTGCCAATCTAATATGTAGTGATAGCACATGTATCGATGATATTTTCCACACAAAGTACCTATACCTATCAAACAATGCCAGGCAACCAATAAAAGCATGTAGAAATAGTACAATTGCAAGCAAAATTCCATAACAATAAAAGTTTACTCACCAACCAATAGCTTCATTTTATCGTGACCTTTCTCAGCCCTCGGTACTGCAAGATGCACTACTTTTATAACCTTACTTGAAGCGGTTTTTATTCACAGTGGAACGAACCTGTCGTTTAAATTGATAAACCGGCTATGTGTAGCGATTCGATAAGTCTTCCGCTTCGTTACGATTCGCATATATTAAAGTTACTATTGTTTTTCTGGCATAATCATCACACGTGGCTGCGTCTGCACTTATGTAGAGTAACTATTAAGTAGGTATTAGGTGGGGAGGGGAGTACCCATGTCGACACAGGTGAGGGAGGTAGGAGTAGGGAAAATACCTATTTAGAGATCTGAGGGATGTACCTACGTATAATACTCACTTTTCCCGTTCCAGGGGGGCTACCACGATCTAATGCGATTCAGTTTAGGACCTAATTTGCGATGTGTCAGTTCTATGAATAACTATCAAAATCTGACAAGAACCTAGACGGAGTAATCGCATTCAGAGATCATGGCAGCTCCCTATGAAATGTGGTCCTATGTATTGTATGTATCCCTATCTAGTTAGTCGTTACGAGTTATCTATACATATATGCAAGCGGCTTAGTAAAAACAACCCACTTTGTCGCTTACCGTAATAGTGTCTAGACATTTAATTAGTATAAAGGTAAAATAAATAAATAAATAAAGACACGGAAGAAGGAAGCGCTAAAACGTCCCGATAAGGTGCGACTCTCAAACTGAAGGTTGTAGGTTCATACCCCGGCTCGCATCTGCATTACTACAAAGTACGAACGTACCTTGATATTTGAACATGAGCATTGTTTATTTTCGGTCGGAGGCAATGCAAATTTCGTAGAATACCGCGGAGATTTGCCAGCCGTTTCGGCCAGGGATGTAACGGATGTGTTTTAACGGAAGCGGAAGCAGAAACAGAAATTTTGAATTTAATTAGTTTAACGGAAGCAGAAGCGGAACCAAAAACAGAACCGGAACCAGAAGCGGAGCTCGAGTTAGAGCTAAGTAGACGAGATGTTAAGGGTAGGTAGAGAGATGGCAAGCGGAGAAATTAACGAATGACAGGTATAATAGGTACACAGGTGACAGGTAAACCTGTTGGTTTTGGATGTACGCCGTTCATCTCCCACCGTCGAGCTAGGCTCCGACCTCCGCTATAACTTCTGTTTTAAAAATAACAGAACCAGAACAGAAGCGGATGTGTAAAACGGAAGTTCCGCAGAAACAGAAGCGGAAGCAGAACTCCGTTACATCCCTAGTTTCGGCCATACCTGGCGACCGCGTTTAACACGTTCGCCCCCGGTACTGTTTCACTAAATCCTAATACTACAATTTTCTTATTAGAACTCCTATGCTAGTGACACGCATGTGTGACCGAAATTATTGTACTCTTATGCCGGCGACACAACACTTGTGTCAAAAATGTTCGTATTTCGATGCGACTGGCATAGGAGTAAGAACTTGATTTATGCTAGTGGCACTAGAGTACGGTAATTTTGATCACGTACTTATGTGTGTCATTGGCTTAGGAGTCAGAATGTTTTTATCACAGACGCTGTGTCACCGGCGTCGAACGTGTTAATAGCGGCGCAGAAGCTACAGACAGAAGTCACGGTGGCAGGAACAAAATTTTGTTACCGACTTCCTCTCAATATTATTTTATCCATAAGATTCTCTCTTATGACAGAAGAGATGTAAAGACTTTGAGACAATTTTATATTTAATTACATAACTGTGCAGCTTTGAGCTTACTTTGATTATTATTATTAATTAAGCTTACTTTGGATAGAAATCGATTGAATATGAAAATATAGTTTTTAAAGTTGATTTTTATTTGAGTTTTATAAATCCTAAAAAAAACAGGCAACGTGGCTGAGTAAAAATCAGCATATTTTAGTTACCTATTATCTATTTATCGGCTAATATGAATATGTCAGTTCGAAATGAGTATTCAGTGGCCGTACCGCGAAAAACAAAATTCGTATATTTCCAGGATTTGTCTCTCTCACTCTAACGACGCCTTCGTTTGAGTGACAGAGAAAAATCCTCGTACGAATTTCGATTTTCGCGGTAGTTGGCCAGATTCACTTATCGATGAATTTAATATCAGAAGGAAGTACCTGGTTAATTGACGTTTTTGCCACCGCGACTTCTATGTTTGTTGAATGATGATGAGGTTGAGAGATACGGGGGTTTCCTGGGTGCTTAGCCAAGTTGCCAATCGCTAACGCTTAGTAGCGTATCGTAGTTTTCCCTCTCTGTCACTCTTTCATATTAGTTCGACAAAGACAGTTAGCTTCCTTTCGTTTACGATTGACGATTAAGCGTTAGCGATTGGCAATTTGTCTAATCACCCTGGTAGGTATTTATTTCTCGTTTGCTAATGTATTAGTTTACATAACCATGTTGTCATGTTAATCCTACACCAACACTCCATGGAAACATTGAGAGCAAATCAATAGGTTCTTAAGTATGTTTGTTAAGCACAAATATTAACAGAATATAACTTGCATTTACTTGAGAACAAAATAACAAACTGTTTGTTTGTATTAATGATAAGTCACAGCCGGTTAAACTGGAATAATACAGATATAACAAGTGGAATGATTGTTGTGGTTAACACATTTATTTCGTATACCTACGTATGCCGACGTAGGGTACAGTCGAGTCGACTGGAAAGAGATATCTATCTGAACCAGCGTTTCACATAATTATTAATTTATTTTGCCAACTATAAAAAGTAGCCGAAAAAACCTCGCATGATTTATGCATGAGCCCTAACACATGTCTCGACGGAACTATGTGAATGTAACGAATCGGGCCCGGCTTGGCTTAGCGTGAGCCGTTCCTAACGCGCACCATCTCACACACACACTGACTCCCTTACCAGTAAGTATGATTATGTTACTGTACGCGATTTTACTTTTTAATTTTATAGTTTCGCACACCAAAATGTCCACACTAAATTGTAATCTTGTATGAAAACAACACTATTTTTTTTTTATTAGCTGCCTTTTTTTATTGTCGGAACTTATGAGAGTATAGCCTCTCGACTAGGGGTGTTAGGTAGTCTACCTATTCTACTAGCTGCGCATCGGTTATATTATTATAGCACTGTTTATTGTGCAACCCTGTTGCGATTTCCTCTCCAATCTTCTTGAAAAAAAATAACTAATGATTTCTGTATTATCACTTGTTTTCAAGACTGATTCAATCTGTTTTACTATTTGGCAATTCTCTTCTTTACTTGTGCGTCAAGTTCAAGTCAACGGGAAGTAGGTAGGTACTCTACTTACCTATCCTATTTTTTTTGAATCGAAACAATTTTTTTAATTATAATTTGATACACATGTCATATTAATACAATACGGCTTCACATTTTTATCGTTTTGTAGCTTCTTAGCTCTTACTAAGAGCTTCTTGCTTTACAAATTTCAGTTTCCTACGTTTCATTCCCTTTGCATGCGAAATTTGATAAAATCAGATTTTAGACTTATTTTTCAATTTTAAGGCACCGTTTTAAACCTGAGTAGGTATCTAGGTATGTTGTTCGTCATCAAATTGTGTAAGTTAAGGTGCGTTTAAACCAAAAGAGCATTCGCTGTTCTAGCGCCCGTTCTACGAAATCAACCAATCACGTTTTGTGTACCGATCGAATTTCGTAGAGTGGGAGGTTAGAACAGCGAATGCTCTTTTAGTTTGAATGCACCTTTAATGTAGGTACAAATTGTTCCTGCGAATCATTGCCGCGCGAATGGCGATAAATCCTAATCTACTTTTAACTTTTAATCCTTTTCCTGGTAATATATCTTGTAAGATACTCGTACATATTTTTCGACCCACTTTTTGTATTTTTGTTAAAGACTGAATATTTTGGCTAGGAGGTGCGTTCTAACGCACGATTTTTGCCAAGAAAAGGGCTAATCGGAACCCTAAAAATAAAAAGCCTAGGCCTACGTAAGCTGTTGGCCTACCGCGTACTGCGAAGTTCGCAAATTTCGGGGATTTGTCTCTGTCATACCAACGAAGGCGTCATTAGAGTGACAGAGAAAAATCCCCGAAATTTGGGAACTTCGGAGCTTAGTTATCGGTAGGGCCGCTGAACTTAAACGTCAATTAAAAAGAAGGGCACGCGAAACAGAAAATTCACTTACGTCAACGTGAGTCAATCTTAAGCAACAGGTAGGCCTTGTTTAAATAATGATGATCCAAAAACAGTGGCCGGGTAAATCCGCGACAAGTTTCCAGCGACAATTACAATAAGTGGTTGGTTCCGGTGAGGTGTCGTGTCCGATGCTCGTGATGGTATAATTGGTCTGCGTGTTATGGATTTTTCGCACCTTTAGTAGGCCATGTTTTAAAAGCCCCGCTGAATTAAAATACATGTTACAGTCGCTATATTATTATTATCAGATATATAGGAGCGGCCAAGACCTTCAGTAGGTACTTACCATTTGGTAGCCAATAAGTGTCGTAAGCTAGGTAGGCAACTATAAAATCGTCTAGTAATCATCAGCTTCGAAACGGGAAATAGAATCCCGTGTTAAATCCCCGTGAAATCAGCTACCAAACCCGGCTATGACATGGTTATTCCTATTTCATAGCTGACTACCAGACGGGAGACCATATTTCCCTTTGGAAGCCAGCTACCAAATCTGGCTACGAGTCGGGAAAGTTATCCAGTCCGTTTAGCGACTTTAGCGATATGACAGCTATGCTGTACGTATCGGTTACCTTGGTTCAGCTGCGGATGGCCTCATTTCTCATACGATCTCGCAGAGAGATTTAGGAGTCTCATGCTAGGGCATAGCACTCCATTGCCCTTCTTATGAGGCCCATTGTAAGTAATCAGCAAAGTAAAATAAAACGTTATACTGAATTCAAGCACCTATTAGCAGTTTCAAATCATCATAAATTACGATGTTTCCGTGAAGATACGAGCAAAGGATTTTTACTAAGTACATAAGTATGTATACAAAGTATGCCTCCATATACAAGAGTAGAACCAGTTTGTAATTGGGAAGCAGGCAACCGCTATTCAGTCCTATATTATCGGCGCTTATAAAGTTATCAGTTATCAATAATGATGGTTCGACGTTCATCGTGACTTGTGTCCCTTTCGCACTTACATACTTGTTAGAAATGTTAGAACGTGACAGCGTCGATGACAAACGATAAAAGCGGATCCATCATAAACCTACAGGTACCTACTTGGCCTTCGCGTGTGGGTGCACTTATCAATTAAATTATTGGTACAAGTCCTCAGCATTGACCTAATAAGGCGATTGTCGTGACTATTACGCAACTTTATATTTATTAGTTTTATTATTATCAGGGTCTCAATAATCTGAGTCGTAATTAAAAATCGACTAAGCAACAGTTGATAATAATCCACCAATATGTACTCCATGTCGATTCATGGCAGGAAATCGCGCTGGGTCGGAATAAGAGGCGTGCTTTCGTTTCGCAGGCCAACATTCGCTTTGGGTCACTGAGCCAAGCTAGTAAGTAAGTAGGTAAGTCATCATCATCAGCCTATGATAGTCCACTGCAGGACGTAGGCCTCTCCTATTAATTATGCGTATAGACGCATTAGGAGGTAAATGCCCATAATCGCCACGCTGGGCAAGCGGATTGGCGATCGCAGTAATGTGTCCACTATGATGACGCTGCTGCCCATCATCAATCTTTTATCAAATAGTGGTCAGTGACACTTCAATCCCTTAGTCGACTCTTACGACACCCGCAGGAGGAGTTGGGGTGGTGACAAATGTATTCTTACTGCCGTCACCACATGAAGTCGGAGGTTCGGGGTTCGAATCTCGACGAGGGCATTATTTGTGTATTTATTTATCACAAATATTTGTTTCTTGGTCATGGTTGTCTATATATTTAAGTATCTATATTATGTATCTATCCATTAATATATAGTCGCCTAGTCCTAGTACCCACATCACAAGCTTTAATTCAGCTTACCTCAGCTCCAGTAAGTAGTAGATTTTTTTCTCTCTCTTGATAATGTCAGACGATTTGAAAATGTTATTAATAAGCTTACCTACTTGAATAAAGACTAGTTTGCCTTGCCGTGGGACTAGGTTGATTTGTGTAAGATGTCCCAAGATATTTATTTAACACTTTCACTACGGCAATTAACCATACTTGCATCGGGTCGACTAGATCCGATGCCGTAGCGAAGGTGTTAAGGAGCGGAAGTCGATAAAACAGTTTAGTCAATCCTTTTGACAGTTAGATTTTCGCTATGAAAATTTCGCTCCTTTTTTTAATACCTACAGTTAGTTTTTCTAGGATTAAAAAAGTCCTGCGTCTATTGTCGAGCGATTTTTGATAGGTTAGTGACCCTGCTCACGAAGCCGGAGACTCTGGCTTCGAATCCGGTCGTTAGGACCACATCAGGATACATCAAAGACAAATCGTTAAGCAATGTAGGTATTTACTCTCGTAAGTTCCTTTAAGATAAAACATAAAACGTGATCCTGCATTTGTGTCAAGTATTGTACCATTTACGACATACGAAGCACTTGACAACTTGAAGCGAACCGCACCTTATCACATAAGGATCAAGTTTACTAAGGTACCTACCTTAAGTAGGTACAGTCGTATTTAGATATATCGGAGTGACCAGGGCGCTCACAAAGATCTGAGCAGGCCTCTATTGTCGTGTGTTATGTTATGTTATGTTAAGGGTCTGTTCACACTAGCAAATGTTGACTTGGGTGATTTTAAAGCGATTTCTATACAGAAATTGCACGCGGCGATATCGCCACGAGTTCGCCGCGTGCAATTTTATACAAATGCAATTTTGAATCGCCCAAGTGAATCGCTAGTGTGAACACGCCCTAAGGAGGGACGCTCGACCGAACTCGAGCGGGCTGTCGAGCATCCACTTTGCTCATTCAGCCCATTTTCCTTTTGCTGGAGCTGGAGGTTAATGTTCCGATAGCGTTCCCCCAATTATTTCTAGCTTTCCAATTTTCTTGCAGAACCGCAGGACGCGGACGTCTCTGAGGTCGACCTCCCTGAGTTCCTTGTCCTCCAGCCTATCCCTGCCAAACACGTCATATCTCATCCTTACTCCACAGTCCCTTCCACCGCTCCATCACAAAGTTGAACGCAAAGCGCGGCCATATTACCATTAGCGTGGCCCGTTCAGCGAACAATCCATATCCCAAGAGGGGATGGTTTTAGTCCGTAGGCGAGTGGGGATGGCATTCCATCTTCGGGTGGTCTGCCATTGCCAGTCGACTCGGGCATGCCACCAGGGCCGGCCTGGTGGTATCCAATGGAGATTTCCTCCTCCCCGGTGCTCAAAATATCTGACAAAAAAAAACATGTCATATCTCGCTGCTGCGTAGGTACATGACGCATTCAGCAAGGACATGCTGGCTGGTTTCGTCTCTTCCGAAATGTGGATTGGCATGTGTTTGAGTTCATGTTCAGATATTTTGAGCACCGTAGCCACTCCAATATGACTGTTAGCGACTATACATAAGGTAATTTTCTTCGTTTACTCTAGTCTGTTAGCTTTGGAGTTGTCAACGTATAATATTTACCTTCGCTTACTGATTCTGTGATTCCTTACTTCAATGACGTCACTAAAGTAAAGGTATCTTGGATTTACCAGCCAGCATTAAAATGACGTCACACGGTGGATGTAAAGATTGCAAAACTTACAACGGTGCACAGTGTAGTTGTAGTTTTAGCCCTTACCAAATTGAGTGAAACTGTAATTAATAATGAATCATCATCGTGTACGAGTATATAGGGTAGGTCGTAGGTATGTTTTTCACACCTATTGGCACTTTTCTGTTCTAGGATTTTTTATTGCCAACATAAAAAAGAACAATGAAATAATGTAGGTATTACGTTCATAATCAATTACTTACGATCTTCAGAATCGATTAAACCTATGTGCACTAAATATTAAATATATCTTTTATTTTTCTCATAGGTGATGTGAAAAACAGTATATACCTGTGTCACACGGGATCATAATTATTTTAGTCTTGGCCGTTAAAACTTGAATCCCTCATTACGCCCAGGATTCTAATTTAGGACTCCCTGTCCCTGGCCCTGTATCTTGTGAGTTGTGACACAATCTACTATTGTTTATTTACTACTGCGATCGCCACCCCGCTTGCCCAGTGGTGATTATGGGCATTACCTCCTAATGCGTCGTGGTATATAAATAAATAAATAAATATCTTGGGACATTTTACATAAATCGACCTTGTCCCACGGTAAGCTCAATTAAGGCTTGTGATGTGGGTACTAAGCGACGATATTATATAATAGATAGATACATATAAATACTTAAATACATAGACAGCCATGACCAACGCACAAATATTTGTGATAAATAAATAAACAAATGTTGCCATCGCCGGGACTCGAACCCGGAACCTGCAGCTTCGTAGGCAGGGTCACTACCAACTAGGCTACGGAGGCTGACAATATAGGTTATATGTATAGGTTATAGGAGATGCCTATGTCCAGCAGTGTACTAATCTAGACTGAACTTGTGATGATAATTCATGGTATAGTAGGTACGGTACTCTGGGCCTGTGCACAAATCACGCAAGGTTTTTTCGACCACTTTTTGATCACCCGCCCATTTTAGGTATTTGCCGCACTCGATGAAGCAATTTACAATTTACGCAACAAGTGCTCATACGGGTTACCTACGCACAAGGCATGAGTATCGATGTAGGTGCTTATCTAGATTTTTTGAGGTCGCTGGAAGATCATTGGCCTCTTACTACGTAGGTTAGGTAAGGTTAAGTTAGGTAGGGCAGTTTTAAAAATGAGATACGAGTAAGTACTTAACTTTTTTCAAAACACTGCTGAAAATATGTTTTTGTTATTTATACATTTGTCAATTTATTCAGATGTAGGTATTATTCTTTTTAAACGAAGTATATTTTAGAATGTTATTTACGTATCAATAATTAAGATTGTTAGATACGTAGCTAGCTATAACCTATATCAAATTTCTGGCTTGAATATACAAACCAGGGTGCTTAGACAAGTTGCCAATCGCTAACGCTTAATCGTCAATCGTAAACGAAAGACAGCTAACTGTCTTTGTCGTACTAATACGAAAGAGTGACAGAGAGGGAAAACTGCGATACGCTATTAAGCGTTAGCGATTGGCAACTTGGCCAAGCATCCAGGAGATAAAAATTAATAAATAAATAAATATCTTGGGACATCTTACACAAATCAACCTAGTCCCACGGTAAGCTCAATTAAGGCTTGTGTTGTGGGTACCAGGCGACGATATATATAATAGATAGATACGTATAGATACTTAGATACATACACAGCCATGACCAAGGAACAGACATTTGTGATAAATAAATACACAAAGAATGCCCTCGCCGGGATTCGAACCCGGAACCTCCAGCTTCGTAGGCAGGGTCACTACCAACTAGGCTACAGAGGCTGACTAAATCACTGAAGATAATTATCTAAATGCCTGTTTTCGGTATTGACTGGCTGGGATTGTGACCCTAGGGACACCCCCTTGTACACAATGACATACAGCTAAGTAATACAATACAAAGCCTACGTAAGTACCACATTTATACATAGTACACATCACCAGATGTTTAAATTTCCGTATAAATAATCTCAGCTTCGAAGAATGTCGGGGACGCAAATAGCCGTAACAGTCATTTACATGTTGATATTTTAATAATTGTTTGTACCTATTAATTTATGTTTTCCTGCTTGAAGTACGCATGAAACTAGTTCGAGGTATCTAAATAGGAAGACAACAACTCACTTTGCCGAAGCTTAATCCCAGACATAGGAAGCCGCGAGGCAAACTATCTTGACAGGTAGGGAGTGCCTATCCTGCGGGGTAATTTTTTATTCACCGTTCAAATTTTAGAGGGTAAGTCTGAGGTCATATTCATGAACTTTTAGTAAGGGACCGATATCCTATTGGAGAAAAAAATCTGATGTTCCATTCCAAATAAACCCTGAGATGTTAGTAAGGGGAAATGTATGGAACATCAGATTTTTGTTAAAAAAATATTTGAATTTATCGATATTCAGTAGGTATATCGATAAATTCAAATACACCTATCTACTAGTTATGACTCCAGTTTTTTTATGTTTTATTTTAATAAACTTTCAAACCCTTTTTAAAATTTTATTCATAGCAAATTTTTTATTATAATTTATTCATACACCATCAGAATCGTTCCAAATTTTCGAATAATAAGCACACAGTTGTCTAGATTTCATTCTTGGTCGTAGGTTTCTAAGATCAGAATTAATGGCAACAAAATTTTAAGTAGGTACACGTCCACTTGTGTGTTACCTACGGCTACACTAAAGAATCCGGCAAAAATCGGATCCTACACAATGGGTCATCCGATTATGCGATTGTCGGGTCCGATTTAGTAGCCACAGTATTGTAATACTTGCGTTCACAAATGGAACAAGAATCCACTATAAAACCCGAGGGGCCGCGCCGAGTGTGCCATTAAGAGGGATGGATATATAGTGAGCGTTGTTGCCATGCGAGAAAAATTACCCCATCATTTACCCTATTATATGAAACAATATTAAAATGTAATATCAAATATGTTTATTTAAGTGGAGTTTTAGTTTCTTAGTGTACCTTATTTTATTTAATTTACGAAATAGTATTTTAAACTGTCATAGATACGTGGCGTTTTTCAAGCAAAATATACATCTTTGCCGAATATCAATTAGATTGCATTTTAACGTATACCAACCGACAGTAGAATCCAAAAAAAGAATGTAAGCAAATATGGCTGACATTCCATAGCATCTGAAGTGTTTGAAACATATCGTGAAATACGTTCGCAGATATAATTTTAGGTTACCACTATAAATATCAATATTTTTTACTAAAATTGTATGTGAACTCTTTCAAGTTCGGAATAAAACTACGATTGTGTTTTAAAAGTGTTTTATTATGGAATAATGCAAGTTATTAGGATTGTTTACATTTTTTTGGATTCTACTGACGAATGGTGTTAACGGTTTGCGGACAGCTCATAATGACTAGCAAAGATGCATTATTTACTTAAAAATAATACATTTTTTTTACTTTTAGGTATACACTATCTTCTACCATCCCCGACTCTCAATTTCAACTCGTCAATAATGATATTATATTTAGTAACTTATCGACATTAAATTAAAATATATATATATATATATATATATATATATATCATCATCTACTTCATTAGAAGAATGAAAAATTACATGTACCTACTTACCACAAACAACATAGTAAATAAACCCTCGAATACCCAAACTAGTTTGGGCAAACTTATTCGGATAATTTAAATAGGATAAGGTAAAATAAAACGACAACGTATATACAAATAACATTTAATTTACTCATAAATAATTAGAATTCTATGGAAAGAAAAAATCTGCAAGTGCACCATCGGGCCAAACCACCATTTATACATTATAATAATTTTACGAACGTGGGCAACTATCATTCTGAAATTACCCCAAAATTTTGGGTAATTATACCCTCCTCGCCCTGGCATCCCTCGAACAATAACAAAGTCACTGAATTATTTCCCTTTTCCGAGTTAATTATGGCCCAAATGCTTTCTAATGACTAGTATTTTTATCAGTTTACATTTTAAAATGGTTTGCTAACAGTTTCATTTAGAATTAGACTGAAAAACACTATGTTTACCTGCGAAAGGTTATGTCAGCAATTTTTCGCTCGTTTCTACTTTTACGGCCTAGTACTTCGCATCGCACCATATCTAGAAGATAAACACAGATGAAATTGTTCAAAATAAGCCTTGGGATAAGTTGTTTGTGTCCACTTTCACATTGAAAACATTTAATTTCACTCCCACCAGACGTAAGTGACGTATTCAACGCATTTGTCTGGCACATAGATGCTAAGTGCCACACAAAAAATAGTGGCACAGTGATAAGGACGGACGATTATTGTTCCTTTTCACTTCCACTAGTTAAAAGTTTAATAAGACCATCCCTTTCGTTCTTGCTATTATTATTACGTTGTCAAATCCATATTAATCCTACATTCATGATAAAACCAAATGCGGGACGGAGGATCCTTCAAAACCAGGCGGGCATGTCAAAACACTATTATTTCCGGTTTTACAGGATTTGTCTCTCTCACTCTAATGACGCCTTCGTTTGAGTGACAGAGAAAAATCCTCGAAATTTACGAATTTCGTTTTTCACGGTAGAGCCGCAGGCCCCCATAGTTAGCAGATCCTATAAAACTTGACATCGGGTGAACGAGAAAGATAACGTACCTTGCCAAGTTCAGCGAGGCATCCATAAAAGTAGATTAATTTTTCATTAATTACATAACGTAAACGTAACCTTTTCTTTAGGTATATACTCCATCTCGTCCAGTAGGGGCCCATTTCTTGAACAGGCTAATATTATATTGAAGGGTACCGGAAAAACTGTAAAATTTTAAATTAAAATTCAATATCTATATAAAGCTAAGAGGTCTACCTTTAGCTAAGGCACATGGGCTTATTTCTCGTAGGTAGGTACGATATTAGATTTATAATATTTAGGGATATTATAAAATCTAAGTTGTCATTACACAGTATACTCGTAATAATAATCTAATATCGTTCGGAAAATGTCAATTTGTATGAGTTTTCATGACGACGAATGAATTAGTCTAATATTTGTCGAAATATGACCTCAAAAACATTTTCCCTGCCATTACATAAACCGAAATAATTATCTACTTGTTAGTAAAACCTTACAAAGGTGAACAAGTGAAATAATAGACGTGGTTAATATTTTTATAAGCTCAATTTTCCTTTTGTACAAAATTGTTTTGTTACCTACGAAATGTTTTAAAGTAATTTATTTAATAACCACCTCATAATTCTTTGAATTGTGTGAACACTTCACGCTCTAAGAGTCCAATTCTATTGACTTGATTTGCAGTAAGCTAACGCATGGACTCTGTCTACTATAGATACTTAGGTGTATTGTAAAGGTGCATTCAGACCAAGCGAACAGTCGATATTCTAACCTCCCATTCTAAGAAATTCGATCGTTACACAAAACGTGATTGGTTGATTTCGTAGAGCGGGGGATAGAGCAGCGAATGCTCTTTTGGTATGAATGCACCTTAAGTTATAATTATTAGATGTCATCATAGTGGACCATACTCCACCATAGTGGACACAACTGCGATCGCCAACCTGCTTGCATAGCGTGGCGATTATGGGCATTTACCTCTTATCCTCCTAATGCGTCCATTCCATACGCAGCAGTTAGGAGTGGCCTAGTCCAGCAGTGGACTGCGAGAGGCTGATGACGTGATGCGATGAATGTACCTACTAAAGTTATGTTTGTATATGTTAATGTTAAGTTATGTATATGTTAAGGCACCTATAATTTTACTCAATTTTATGTTGGTAATAGAATTATTCGAGGAGAATCGCTGTTCTGATCTGGATGCTCGACGCGATGAGGTGAAAGCACGCCCGCCTTGTGCTATCTATCACCTACAATTTTTGTAATAGTGTGCTCACTTGCCCGCAATGTAACGATGGAACGAATGGACATTTACTAAAAAGATCGGCTATATCAGCCACATGCGAGCACACCAACGGCATATTGTAAGGAGTTGAAGAGGTCGCCGTGGTTGAAATCGGTCGAGGTAGGTATATACACTGTAATAAATACCTATAAATGGTGTAGAGACGACATACTATGTATTATAATTAATCGCGCAATATCGATTGCAAAGGGTTAATAGGTTACATTTATTGACAATAATGACCCATAATTATTAAATGTGTGATATTATGCAAATTTATTTCCGATCGACTGATAGTTACTCAGTTGTCAAGTATTTATATTTAAATACAAGGTAAGGTGGGGTAAGATGTAACGGTTTTATTAAAGGGATAAGTAAGACTCATAGTCATAGTCAAACATTTATTTGCTATAAAACACACAGTGCATGCAAATTACAGGTAAAAATAGATTAGGTACATTTAAAACATTAATAAATTTTTAAACATTTGAAACAGATATTCAGTTTCATTAAAATGTCCAACAATTCTTATAAAATAATACAAAATAATAATAATAATTTACCACGTTAAATAATTCAAATAAATTTAAACATAAACTCAATATAAATTAATTAACTAAATAGAAGAAGGTAACATGTCATATACATTTGTCAAAAAAATGTGCATAATATTCATTAATGGAATAGAATGGGCGTGTTAAAAAATATATCTTTAATTTCTTGTCAAAGGTTTTTAAGTCCTTAGTGTTTTTCAAATTATCAGGAAGTGCATTGTAAACTCTAATGGCCGTGTTGTTCAAACTTTTGTCAAAGTGGATATAATGGATGTCATTTAAAACTAATCTATTTCTATTCCTAAGATTGTGGCTTTTAGTCATACCTTGCTGAATATAGTTTTTTTTATTAGTGAAAATGTAAATACACAGACGATACAGATACAAAGAAATAACAGTTAAGATTTTATTTTCAACAAATGTACTACGATGGGAGTCAGGAACAGAGGCACATTTTTCGATTATTCTCAGAGCTTTTTTTGTTTAAGCAGGACTGAGTTAATGTTAGTTCCGTTTCCCCAGACTTCAATGCAATATCTTAATATGCTCTCAAAATACGAGAAATACATTGTTAACAATATATCTTTTCTCAAACTTGCTACGGAATGTTGATGTTACTTACGTTAAATTAAACCCGGAAATACTAAATGTATCCGGTGTCATATGCTAAGATGATATGTAATAGTACATTACTATAGAGGACGGGAAACGAAGGGTTACAGGCCAAGTAGATATATCTGGCCGAAGGAACTGAGGCCAGATAGGAATACGCGGCCTGTAACCCTGTTTCTCGCAGAGATTGGTATAGTGCTTTTCTCAAACTTGCCATGAAATAAAACGAACTGATTTCGCCGAACCATACTATTTGATTTGTAAATAAACCAGTAGTACAGTATCGTACAACATTAAAAAAAAAACATTCGCGCTTAACTTTTTTTTAATCTGTTTGAGGTATCCTTTTACCTGTTGGTATAGACATTAGTTCTATTAGGTTATTATTTTTTTCTGTGGCTGAATGTCAAGACCTATTGTCACAATTTGACGTTTCAAAACAAAAGACAGTTTGTTTGCAGTCCTAGGTGTGAAATAAATACATGAAATCTCTTTACATATCATCTTAGCATATGACACCGGATACATAGTATTTCCGAGCTTAATTTAAAGTAAGTAACATCAACATTCCGTAGCAAGTTTGAGAAATAGTACATTACTATAGAGGACGGGAAACGAAGGGTTACAGGCCAAGTAGATATATCTGGCCGAAGGAACTGAGGCCAGATAGGGATACGCGGCCTGTAACCCTGTTTCCCGCCGAGATTTGTATAGTGCTTTTCTCAAACTTGCCATGAAATAAAACGAACTGATTTCGCCGATCCATACTATTTAATTTGTAAATAAACTAATAGTACAGTATCATAAAACATTTAAAAAAAAACATTCGCGTCTAACTTTTTTTTAATCTGTTTGAGGTATCCTTTTACCTGTTGGTATAGACATTAGTTCTTAGGATGTTTTTTTTTCTGTGGCTGAATGTCAAGACCTAGTGTCACAATTTGAAGTTTCAAAACAAAAGACAGTTTGTTTGCAGTCCTAGGTGTCTAAATCTAGAAAAAAAAACATCCTAAGAACTAATGTCTATACCAACAGGTAAAAGGATACCTCAAACAGATTAAAAAAAAGTTAGACGCGAATGTTTTTTTTTAAATGTTTTATGATACTGTACTATTAGTTTATTTACAAATTAAATAGTATGGATCGGCGAAATCAGTTCGTTTTATTTCATGGCAAGTTTGAGAAAAGCACTATACAAATCTCGGCGGGAAACAGGGTTACAGGCCGCGTATCCCTATCTGGCCTCAGTTCCTTCGGCCAGATATATCTACTTGGCCTGTAACCCTTCGTTTCCCGTCCTCTATAGTAATGTACTATTACTGGAAATATTCATTAATGATTTCATGGCATAACACGCACCTGCTAATTTCTTATTAACCGATCAATTTGGTTACTCCACCTTAGAAATGGGTCAACGTCTACATCGAGAAATTGTAATCCTAATAAACTTGACTAAAAGTCGTCCTACTGGCACAGCGTCTTCTGGTAGCTTTTTGTCTTACCTCATTTTTTTTCATATTTTTATATTTGTTTTCATGTTCATATTTGTATAGGTTTGAGAGCTAATAATTATAAAATATAGGGTTTGTTCGAGTCGACTGTACAGTACTGGTCTCATGACCAGGGTCGCGTTTTATAAAGTTACAATTTACAATTTCGCTGTTTGCCTCTCTAACGCACGCACATATTGGCTAGAAAGAGAGGCAAACAGCGAAATTGTAAATTGTAACTTTATAAAACGCGACCCAGCTGTTATGTGGGGACGTATTAAGTGGGCTGGAACCTTTCATATATCTATGGCTGGAACTATGGTTAATTGGACGTTACATTCGCTGACGTATCTGTTTGTTACATAATCTAGTTTGTGAAGTTGAAGTGAGTCGTTTCAGAAGAAAAGGCCGATCTTCAAACAGATCAGTCTAAAACCGCGATTCAAAATTGTAACCTAAGAATTTGACGTGCCAAATTAAACTGAAACGTGTTGGACGTAAAATATTGATTATATGTCGATACTTACGTCATCAGCCTCTCTCAGTGCACTGCTGGACGTAGGCTTCTTCTATTAACTATGCGTATCGACGCATTAGGAGGGAAATGCCCAATTGCCCATAATCGCCACGCAAGCGCGTTGGCGCTCGCAGGATCGTGTGTGCTATCGTGTATCTATGTGCGATCGCTATGACGATGCTACTTTTCGTCTTCAATCTTTTAAAAAGCAATATTCATTGACACTTCAGTCCCTTAGTTGGAAGTGTCGATACTTGACTTGACAGTGGTCAAAGTTGCTATCATAATTTATAAAATTTTCCAAGCAGTTAACTGTCAATCCTATAATAACAAGTATTTTCTATATGGATGTGGACGAAAGTTCATTTGCTTAGATTGAGTTAATGGCATGTGTTCTTATTTCTGAGGTAAAAATCTTTATCATCAACCTCGGTAATCAACAAGATTCTATTTTTTTTAAGAACACCGTAATTTCCCACGCCTACGTAAACTCATTCACACTTCACAACTAAGGTACCTCCTAATAGTCCTAATACTAAGAAGCTGTTATTAGCTAATTACCTCAAAACAGCCTCATATGTTGATTGTTGACCGCTGACGCATCGGGGAACCACGCAGAGGCGCATCGTAATATATATTGTGAGCGGGGTCGGCAGACATCATTCGTACTCGGACCGGCATAAGTTCATAACATAGTGTTGTAACACTTTAACACAGTTTCGACAGTTTTCAATCGACGTCAACATGTATAAATTTGGTAAGCATTTTAAATATTTATGACTTATGATACTTAATAGGAATTAAGTCGAATGTCGCTCGATCGGTTTCTGAACTGTAGTTTAGTATCTCGGGAGTTATACTTATACACATTATTTATTATATAATGAGTAATAATGATTATTGTTTTCAAGTTTTCCTTTTATTAGTAGGTACAGGCTTTAGAGTAGATTTTACATTTTCTATGTCAATATACTTTTATCGCGTTGTTTTTATTTCATATATTTTTAAATAGTTGGTATTTTTTGCAGCAGGTTGAATTCTTGTTAAAAAACTGTCATTTTTATTCATATTTTTTTGTTTATTAATACTTATTGTTAAAAAATGATACCAAACTCAAACATAGGTCAAAGTAACCCCCCGTTTTATGGTACGATAAATATATATTTATATTCATTTGACGTAATAATAGTTAAATGTACCAATATATTTTCTATTAGCCTTACCTTCAATAAAAAAATAACTAAGTAGTAAACCTATACCTTATAGTCATACTAGTTTTGAGACTTGACTATGTAGCTAAAGAGTGAGCTGAATGGTTGGCACCTATTGCCTCACAGCTATAATCAGACATCAACATAAAGTCAAGGGTATAAAGTGTAAATACCAGCACACAGCCGACTTCTTAATAAAGACTTACTTTTCGCTGCGAGAAAATTACCAAGTCATGTTAATTTTTAGCTAAAGAACAATCACCGCTTGGCTATCATATTATTGACATTATAAAGGTGCATTAAGACCAAACGAGCATTCGCTATTCTAACCCCATACTCTACGAAATTCGATTGTTACACAAAACGTGATTCGTTGATTTCGTTGAGTGGGGGATAGAACAGCGAATGCTCGTTTGGTCTGAATGCACCATAACTCGTATCGCCATGGGATGGTGCGAAAACCGCAGAACACACATCTAACACTCAATAAAAAAAACTTAAAATCGGAAGTTAAATTAGGTACCTAATAAAAAATATTATATGGATTGGATAAATGTATCGCACACAGATCAAAACAGTACGAGTATTAACTCAAAAAAACATATTTTTTTAGTTAAGGGTATATTTGAGATCTACGAACTTTGTAGATCACGTATATTCTCCTTAGCTAAAAATAGATAAATTTTGAGTTAATACTGTTTTGATCTAGGTATGCTGTATGTATTCTGGATGTATGGATTTTACATGACTTACCGACTTGACGGACCGTGACGCCTTATCGTCTAATGAACTTAATTGCTACAATAACAAGCCGATGACTAAAACACTGTCTTTAACTTTAACTACCTATAATCGTCGTTACACTGTATCATAGGTATTGAACTTAATTATTTCAATACCTATACAAATACATACCTACCGACTTATTGCCAATTTATATTTTACTCTACTCTTATTGCTTAGCTCTTGATTAATAGACAAAATAACGTCAAATACTTGAAGCGGTAGACTTCGCTTAGCCACTAGCCGCTTTTTATTGTATATATCACAAAATGCAAATAAAAAATCAATACTAACCTTTCGTTTATCAACAGCCACCCTTCTCGTCGCGTCGTACGTCTGCAGCGCGTCAGCTCTGCCCCCCTGCGTCTGCGCACGCGACTACACACCCGTCTGCGGCTCCGACGGCGAGACCTACCCCAACACCTGCATGCTGGAGTGCGCTGCGCAGTCCACCGCCGACCTCAAACTCGCCCACGGAGGACCCTGCCAAGAGGAACCAGCCTGCATGTGCACTTACGAGTACAAGCCAGTTTGCGGCATCGACGGCACCACCTACCCCAACCAATGCGCTTTAGGCTGCGAAAAATCCAGAAACCCAATCTTGGAAAAGCAATACGACGGCCCTTGCAAATCTGAAGAGGTCGTCTCGGAAGTCAAAGTGGCTGAACTCGAACTCCCAGCATGCGCCTGCTCGAGGAACCTAGTCCCTGTCTGCGGAACTGACGGAGTAACTTACAACAACGTGTGTATGTTGAAATGCGCGGCACAGAACAAGCCTTTGGATAAAAAAGCTGACGGTCCCTGCGAAGATTTAACCGTCAAAGTCGTGGAAGAGGAACGGCCCAAGAATAACTGCGCGTGCTTCAGGAATTACAAGCCTGTCTGTGGATCGGATGGGAAGACTTACGCCAACCCCTGCGTGCTGGGGTGCGCTGGCAATGACAAGCCGGGCCTGGCCAAGGTTCACGATGGCAAATGTTAGTCGTTGGACGACTCTAGAGAGTCTCTTTGGGATCTTCGTAGGGTGTTCAAGTATTTGACCAGTATTGCTATAACGTCGTAAAATTATATTTGTAAGTGATGTGATGTTTCCTACTTTTAGTAGTCACAATACAAATATTGTTTGGTATATGAGGCAGATGCGATGCAAGGGCCAAGAAATTTCAAGACTATGTTTAGCTAAAGTGCCATTTTTCTGTAAAACGTACAGTATATGAATTAAAGTTCTAAAATAGTTCCAAAGAATGAATATTGTAATATTTAGAAATAACAGTTGCGTCATGTGATAATGCATATTGTGTAAGTTGTTCGTAGTTTTATACGTTGTTATAAATAAACATGTAATAATTAATTTTGTGATTTTACTCCTTGTTTCAGGAATATGATATTATGATAGACATAAAGATGACATTCAAATTAACGCATAAGTAGTCATATCTATAGCCTCTGAGATCTAAGAACGAATATTCGACAGTTTTAATAAGCCTTATTAATATGAGGGTAAAACTCACCATTTTAACTTTTATTTATTTATCTCACCGAATATACTTACCGTCATACATATAAGGCTCATTTCTAGGGTCGATTGCAAAATAATTGTACATAGTTTTTTAACTATGTATCGCCTTCTATGAAAACAAAATTTAACGTTGTCATAATTTTTGTGTTACGAAGTAAAATTTTGTGTGACGACTTTTGGTGATAAAAAAATGCGTCAAATTAAAATTTTCTGTGAGCGATCAACAATACGCGCCTACATTTTTATAATATGACGCCGTTTTCTACTGCCAAAGGTTGTTGTACAAAGTACACACTATAATTACCTAGTATCTATCAGTAGACAGTAACTTTCGGGCCTATCAATGTAATTTTTTTTGTAGTCAACCCATTACGATTTTTTTAAATCCGTAAAACCACCCACTCACCTTGTCGAAAAGCTCCCAAAAGAGCCCAAAATTAAATGTAAGTAATATCTTCAAGGGCCTGTTTTGCCATAGTGATAATTGATTCGGGGCTTGTGTTTTCTTGGGGATGGTCCTGTTTATATATTTTATCATGCTGCACGACAACGACGACAAGCGATAAAAACGGGACCATCATAAACCTACAGACTAATCCCTAATCATATGAATTTCCTTGATTAAATAGATCTCGATACCGGTCGAGAAATCTTACTCTTCTCTCTACTCGTTTGTTAAAGTAAACCATACAAAAACCATCAAAGGTGGTTTACGAAATGAAAAATACACGGTTTATAATCAATTTTCCTCTTGGTTCCGTATTGTTTCACACCGTTTAAAACCAGCACAATTTGTAAATTGTGTGAATACGCATATGCAACTTATGGTAGGATTGGTGGGTGAGTAGAGCCGCGTTTCCATTTCCACTTAGTGTTCTGAGCGAGCATTCACTTGTTCGTGGGCTCACGAACGAACATTTTGCTATGTGAAATCCTGTTTTCATCTGCCCAAGAACGAACGAATGCCCGCTCAGGACTCTAAGTGGAAACGCGGCTTAGGTAATTGCTGCCTGTGCAAGGCTAGGCGCCAGCAAAGAAAGTAATCTATTAATACTACACTAGGTACATATGCTGTACTTAGAATTCATAACTGCCCCGAGGTCAAACACAATAATTATAAAGTATTAAATGGGGTTGGTTGGTCAGTATTAGAGGGCTAGGGAAAAACATATTTCTTGATTTGTTTGTGGTCTTGAACCACAACTTAGAATGGGAAAAGTCGGAATGAGCCGTCGGAATATAAATCAATCATTAAAACTAGGTAATATAAGCATACTCGTACGCTATTTTTACATGTTGCATAATTGGCTATGTTAAGTTTTCCGAAGGTATACCTAAATACTCGTATTATAATATTTTTCCCTGATAGCAGTCGTCTCACGTTCGCCTCCAGTACTGTTTCACTAAGTGCTAATACTATGCCGATCGGAATTACCTGATAGAACTCCTATGCCATTGACACGCATGTGTGACTGAACAGATTGTACTCTTATGCCAGTGACACAGCACTTGTGTCAAAAACGTTCGTATTTCTATTGCACTGGCATACGAGGAAGAACTTGATTTATGCTAGTGGCACAAGAATAAGGTTACTCTGATCACATATGTGTGTCACTGGCATAGGAATCAGATTTTGTTGGTCACACACGCTGTCACCGGCGTCGAACGTTTTAAGGTTCAAGAAAATACGGCTCTTTTATTTTTATTTCCTATAAATTGTTGATAATCTTTTTTTAAGCGAGTGAGGTGACACTTGTGCAGTTTTATGGAATAGAGGGTCTAATACGTTCGTGAGCAATGTCTACTACCGCGAAAATCGAAATTGTGTATTCTTGGTCTTTCAAAGCGCAATAAATAACAGTGTAACAGCGCAGTAAATACTTAGTCAGAAAAAATCTTATACCTAATTGTTATTAGGTTACCAATTTCGTGAAACTGGGAGAAATCATACGATCATTTATTTTTTCTTTTCCTTGTTTATTCAAAAAAAATATAAAATCTGAACAACAATCATATGGCGGCTTCTAAATATTATAATATTAATGTTTGGAAGAAAGTTTAGGTAGTTTAATATTACTATCTGTTTTAAAGATAAATGGCACTTCAGTTTTCGACTTCTTTCTTGCCTTTCTTGGCGTTAGCCTCTGCCGAACCACTGTGCTGAACAGCGGTCTGTTAGGTAACAATAGTATACGCAGCATTATACCACAAATTTAATGTTAGAACGGTATGAACAGAGCCACTGGTGAAATGTTTGAACAAACTACAAAAATTCCAAACGGCAAGTCTGCTGCCAGCTTTTCTCCTTTAGCACCGACCATCGCGAACCTTGGTCAGGCTCGGCTTGTCATTCTTAGCGCAGTCCAGCTCGCATTCGTTGGGATACGTCTTCCCATCAGATCCGCAGACACGCAGGAGGTATCTGTCGCACCCGCAGTTCTCCTTGGAATAAAACGGGTTTGGTTCTTCTGTAGCAGTCACGGTTAAAACTTCGCAGGGACCGTCAGCTTTTTTCTCCAAAGCCCTGTTCTGTGCTTCGCATTTCAATAGACACAAGTTGTTGTAAGTTACTCCGTCAGTTCCACATACTGGGGCAAGGTTCCTTGTGCAGGCACATGCTGGGAGCTCAGCTACTTCGGGAGTGGTGGATTCTGGTACTTGGCAGGCTCCTTTGTGGGCGAGCCTGAGGCTAGGGGTGGACTGTGCAGCGCACTCGAACATGCAGTTGTTGGGATAGGTTGTCCCGTCGGAGGCGCAGACGGGGCGGAGGTCACGTGCGCACACGCACGGCGGCAGAGCTGACGCGGCGCTAATGTAAGACGCGATGATCAGGATGGCTGTTGAAAAATGGTAGGTTAGTGCTGATTTTTGTGATACTTTAGTACAGTAGTTACAAATGAGTTTATGGATGACTAATCACACAAAATTAAATTTACAAATATGTAAATAAAGTGGCTTAAGGAAATCTTTGGGTCGCATTTTATAAAGTTACAATTTACAATTTCGCTGTTTGCATCTCCTTTTAGCCGATATGTGCTTGCGTTAGATACGTAGGCAAACAGCAACATTGTAAAATCTAACTTTATAATAAAAGTATAAAACGCGACCCTGGATTTAAATTAAAATATTAAACGTATAAGTATTAAGAGAAACGGTGTTCGTAGTAACAATTTAACGAAAAATGTTGCAGTTATTTAAGCAGTTGCTTTGTTTATTAATGTTCCATTTTTTTGAATGCTTACCAAGCTTAATCATGTTGAGATAGTTGATGAGGACTGGCAACTGTTGATCCTGTGGGTGTGACGGTCGGAACTGAAGTGACGACTACCGACAGGCACACTTTATTTATATGTCCACAATGTGACGACTGTTAACAATTGACATCGTTAGACTAATTATTAAAGCTCCGTATCATTAGTACATTAGTTTACATATTATTAGTAAATAGCTGCAACGCTCAGCTTAGCTAAACATCATTACTAATGGGGCACAGGCAACTGGAATTGATACGAAAAAAAATGATAGTACCTACAGATGATTTTTACGCAAAAGTGGTTAAATATTTTGTCAGATCGTAACTTCGGAAGGCCATCTGTACTGAAAAACGTCGTACGATACACGTGCGAAAAGGAAATTCGTAAACTCGTGTCGATTTAAAACACTACCTTCCTTCATGTGATGGGCACTTTTGCGCCGGGGTTGACACTGGGCGGGAAAGTTGACTATACTTTTGTAACCAGTTAACTGTATTGTATTGTTATTGATTCAACGCAACGGAGAGTTGTCGAGTTTGCGGACGATTGTGGTGGACACACGTCTTTGAGTGGCTTAAGGTTGTAGTACCTTCGAAACATTGAGTACAGATGTAGCTAGTGATTAGCCTCACAATACCATTGACTAAATTCGCTGTGATCGACGGAAGATCGTCTGGTGTAATTGGAAGCACGTTGGACCTGCAATCCAGAGGAAGCGGGTTCGAATCCCGTGACAACCAGAGGCTTTCGCAGTTGATTTTTTTCTATGACAAGCAGACACTGTTACGACATTGTGGAGTTAATTGTATGTTTTCGTTGTGGTTGGTTATATTTATTAATAAATCCTGTTTACCAGCCGTGGGGTGACGGCAGCAAGAATACATTTGTTACCACCCAACTCTTCCCGCGGGAGTCGTAAGAGTCGACTGATCGAAGTGTCACTGACCATTCTTTAATTTGATTGATGATAGACCAGCAGCGTTATCATAGTGGACACATTACTGCGATCGCCAATCCGCTTGCCCAGAGTGGCGATTATAGGCATTCAAATGCGTCTATACGCATAGTTTGATAGGAAAGGCCTACGTCCAGCTCCAGCAGTGTGGACTGAGATAGGCCGTTGATGATTTGTGAAAAAAAAATAGGAATTACTTTTTGAACTTATTAAATAAGAAAGATGTGAAAAATGACATAGCTGGGCATTTTCACATCTAGGGAAACCCAATTAGCTTAACTCTCACAAAAAAGTTAACTTCGACGTCAGCTCTGTAACGACAATTAGGTAAGCATTAAATATTAACAAAAATATTTTTTTATCATTTAATCCAGAAAGAATACGCGTATATGCAAAATAAAAACATTAATAAAGTGGATAATTGTCGTTACAAAGCTGACATCGAAGTTAACTTTTTTGTGAGAGTTAAGCTAATTGGGTGTCCCGAGAAGTGAAAATCCCCAGCTACTAACCTACTTCTTGTTGTTCGATTATGTGCCGTCTTGCATTCATGAATGTAGTGCATTTGTCTCAGTCATTCTAAAGAGAGCGTAATCAGAATGACAGAGACGGTTGACATTTCCGAAATTCGAAGTTTGCGGTAGACCTTCAGGATTCTACGCCGTATACCTAACGTAACGTAACGTAATGGAAAAGAGGTGAGTGCGGACTAGGTATATTCAGTACTACAGGTTATATTAAGACGAAATGGAAGCTTCTTTTTTCATACAAACGTATTCCCGGTTCCTCTCTGGATATTGATTTTTTTTTATTAATATCTTTCTTTGCCACGTCCATGTCAGTATGTTTGCTTTTATTAATATTCTTATGATTATAAAAACTAGAAGTCTCCAAAAACTACAAAAATAGACTCATTTTAAATGTATTTTCACACACTTAAAACAAATACCTTTTTCGTATCTAAGTATCTTTTCAACATAAGGAATAGTAATACCTACCATAGAAAGTCAACAGTTGTTACACTTTTTTTGTTTTTAAACGGTTTTTAAACGGTTTTTATTAACTTCACCGCGTATCAACTGTCGTCGATGCTTCAAATCTTGTGATCGATTTTTCGACCACTTCTACTGCACCGAAATCAATAAAATTTGGAACTCTTATCAAGTCCCCATGACAATGCAATATTATAATATTTTTATCCTTGTATCCTCAAAGCCTGATGCTGCAGACGTACTGCTTACCTTAACCGAGAGTGTTAGACACGTGAAAATGAAAGTATAGCATGTTTGGCATAATCAAATACTAACAGCCTAATCTTGACTTCCAACTCCTCACTCCTGATGCTGCAGTACTGCCCACAATAACCGCAAGGATTATCTTTTATCGATATCTTGATTTTAAAGAAGTTCTTTTAATATGAAGTAAAAACATGCGAATTGAATACTAATGTCCAACTCCTCAAATCTGATACTCCAGTGTTACTGCCTGCCACAACCGCTAGGTTTAGCGATATGTAGATTTTGAAGTACTGTTTTAGACATAAGGCAGAAACATACGGATTTAATTATCATCATCATCATAGCAGCCGAAATTCGTTCACTGGTGAATATAGGCCATCCACAAAGATTACCATAAGAACCGGCCCTGTGCCACCCGCATCCAGCGACCCGACTCTTCCGAGGCCCATTGTAAACGACCGCGGTTTAGCACCGTATGCCATTACTGCAGCCCGCCGGCTGATAGACCCATAGGGTCACGACTGATAGAGTGACAGCGTGAGTGATTCGCGTAGGGTGATCCGTCGGGCCTGCGGCCTTCCAGCTGATAGAGTAATAGCGTTAGTGGATCGCGTAGGGAGAGCCGTCGGGCCTGCGGCCCTCCAGCTTATAGAGTGACAGCGTGAGTGGATCGCGTAGGGAGAGCCGTCGAGCCTGCGGCCCTCCAGCTGATAGAGTAACAGCGTGAGTGAATCGCGTAGGGCGAGCCGTCGGGCCTGCGGCCCTCCAGCTGATAGAGTGACAGAGTGAGTGATTCGCGTAGAGCGAGCCGTCGGGCCTTCGGCCCTCCAGCTGATAGAGTGACAGAGTGAGGGGGTCGCGTAGGGCGAGCCGTCGGGCCTGCGGCCCTCCAGCTGATAGAGTGACAGAGTGAGTGTTTCGCGTAGAGCGAGCCGTCGGGCCTACGGCCCTCCAGCTGATAGAGTGACAGAGTGACGGGGTCGCGTAGGGCAAACCGTCGGGCCTACGGCCCTCCAGCTGATAAAGTGACAGAGTGAGGGGGTCGCGTAGGGCGAGCCGTCGGGCCTGCGGCCCTCCAGCTGATAGAGTGACAGAGTGAGTGATTCGCGTAGAGCGAGCCGTCGGGCCTGCGGCCCTCCAGCTGATAGAGTGACAGAGTGAGGAGGTCGCGTAGGGCGAGCCGTCGGGCTTGCGGCCCTCCAGCTGATAGTAACAGAGTGAGGGGGTCGCGTAGGGCGAGCCGTCGGGCCTGCGGCCCTCCAGCTGATAGAGTGACAGAGTGAGGGGGTCGCGTAGAGTGGACCGTGGGGCCTGCGGCCCTCCAGCTGATAGAGTGACCGAGTGAGGAGGTCGCGTAGGGCGAGCCGTCGGGCCTGCGGCCCTCCAGCTGATAGAGTGACAGAGTGAGTGATTCGCGTAGAGCGAGCCGCTGGGCCTGCGGCCCTCCAGCTGATAGAGTGACAGAGTGAGGAGGTCGCGTAGGGCGAGCCGTCGGGCCTACGGCCCTCCAGCTGATAGTGACAGAGTGAGGGGGTTGCGTAGGGCGAGCCGTCGGGCCTGCGGCCCTCCAGCTGATAGAGTGACCGAGTGAGGAGGTCGCGTAGGGCGAGCCGTCGGGCCTGCGGCCCTCCAGCTGATAGAGTGACAGAGTGAGGGGGTCGCGCAGGGCGAGCCGTCGGGCCTGCGGCCCTCCAGCTGATAGAGTGACAGAGTGAGGGGGTCGCGTAGGGCGAGCCGTCGGGCCTGCGGCCCTCCAGCTGATAGAGTGACAGTGTGAGTGATTCGCGTAGAGCGAGCCGTCCGGCCTGCGGCCCTCCAGCTGATAGAGTGACAGATTGAGGGAGTCGCGTAGGGCAGTAGGATAGACAGGGAGTGTGAGTCTCTCGGATTTATATAGTGCGTGCCATAGTGCCGTCGGGCCTATGGCCCTCCGGTTGATACATTGCATGGATTGACCCTTATGGCCCTCGGTTCGCGTCGGACTTTCCGTTAGACCTGCGGTTCTCCGGTTGGTTTGAGAGAATGAGTTTATATTTTATAGTCTCGAAATTCGACTTGTATAATGTGTACAATATACAAATTTTAACTTGATTTTCTCAATAAACCAAATTGACTGATATATTCCTTATTGTCAGGTACTTATTGTATGAATAGCACGTCCATTTGAGACACTTCGGGCATTCAAGCTTACATTAACCACGCCCAGCCTTTGGTTTTCATTTGTCGATCGAGATATTTAATAACATTTTTTTAGTGTCGGATTTCTAAAAATATCTAAGCAGTAGGGATTCGCCTCCCGTTACACATAAAATATTGTCCATTACGTTTACATATGTGTCGTGATTCGTGATGAAAGCGCGAGAGTATAAGCGCTACTTAGCATGCATAATTAGTATTACATATTATAAACAACATCTTTGATCTAGGAGGTATAGTATCGGAAATTATCTTAACAATTGCACTAAAAACTTGAAAATAAAATAAGTAAAAAAAGTTTTAAGTTAAACGGTTTTTATTGCACCAAAAACTAGAAAATAAAAATTTATTGTATCTAACCGTAGATGCTACTTTCTGTAGATTACTCACGTGAAACTATTATCACTGTAGTCTTCCCAAGTCGGATGCTGAAAGCTACGTTTAGCCTCTATGTCAGTGGATTAAGCGTTACCTAATCGGAAACTTTTACCAAACTAAAATAAAAACGTGGGGCGTTATTATAAAGAAACGTACAAGTTCAAAATATGTAATTGTAGCTTTAATTATGCAATTAATCATCCATCTGTTCCATCACTTCTACAGAGTTAAATAGCTTTTATCAGAACAAAACTTATTACACTATTCCTGTCTTGATTTCTATGTGTGTTCTTAAATAACTATAGTGACTTAATCACAATTGCGTACGCCCCACGTTTTTATTTTAGTTTGGTAAAAGTTTCCGATTAGGTAACGCTTAATCCACTGACATAGAGGCTAAACGTAGCTTTCAGCATCCGACTTGGGAAGACTACAGTGATAATAGTTTCACGTGAGTAATCTACAGAAAGTAGCATCTACGGTTAGATACAATAAATTTTTATTTTCTAGTTTTTGGTGCAATAAAAACCGTTTAACTTAAAACTTTTTTTACTTATTTTATTATTAACTTCACCGCGTATCAACTGTCGTCGATGCTTCAAATCTTGTGATCGATTTTTCGACCATTTCTACTGCACCAAAATCAATGAAATTTGGAACTCTTATCAAGTCCCCATGACAATGCAATATTATAATATTTGTATCCTTGTATCCTCAAAGCCTGATGCTGCAGACGTACTGCTTGCCTTAACCGAGTGTGTTAGACACGTGAAAATGAATGTATAGCATGTTTGACATAATCAAATTCTAACAGCCTGATCTTGACTTCCAACTCCTCACTCCTGATGCTGCAGTACTGCATACAATAACCGCAAAGTTTATCTTTTATCGATATCTTGATTTTAAAGAAGTTCTTTAGATATTACTTAAGTAGAAACATGCGAATTTAATACTAGCGTCCAACTCCTCAAATCTGATACTCCAATGTTACTGCCTGCCACAACCGCTAGGTTTAGCGTTATGCAGATTTTAAAGTACTGCTTTAGATATTTGGTAGAAACATACGGATTTCATTATCATCATCATCATCATCATATCAGCCGAAAGACGTTCACTGGTGAATAAAGGCCTCCCCCAAAGATTGCCACAAGGACCGGCCCTGTGCCACCTGCATCCAGCGACCTTCACCAGGTCTTGAGTCCACCTTGTGGGGGGGGGGCTACCCACGCTGCGCCTTCCAGTGACCGCCACTCGAGAACCTTACCGCCCCAACGGCCATCGGTTCCACGCGCAACGAGCGCCCACTGCCACTTCAGTTTAGCGATTCGAAGAGCTATATCGGTTACTTTGATTCTGCTGCGGATGGTCTAATTTCTAATCCGATATCCCAGAGAGACTCCTAGCATAGCCCTCTCCATTGCCCTTTGGGTGAAATTGAGCCTTCTTATGAGGCCTGCAGCCCTCCAGCTGATATAGTGACAGCGTGAGTGGATCGCGTAGGGTGACCCGTCGGGCTTGCGGTCCTCCAGCTGATATAGTGACAGCGTGAGTGGATCGCGTAGGGTGAGCCGTCGGGCCTGCGGCCCTCCAGCTGATATAGTGACAGCGTGAGTGGATCGCGTAGGGTGAGCCGTCGGGCCTGCGGCCCTCCAGCTGATATAGTGACAGCGTGAGTGGATCGCGTAGGGTGAGCCGTCGGGCCTGCGGCCCTCCAGCTGATATAGTGACAGCGTGAGTGGATCGCGTAAGGCGAGCTAGAATGCTAGACTGACAGCGTGAGTGGATCGCGTAGGGCGAGCCGTCGGGCCTGCGGCCCTCCAGCTGATAGAGCGACCGCGTGAATGGTTCGCGTAGAGCGAGTCGTCGGTCCTGCGGCCCTCCAGCTGATAAGTTACAGCGTGAGTGGTTCGCGTAGGGTGAGCAGTCGGGCCTGCGGCCCTCCAGCTGATAGAGTGACAGCGTGAGTGGTTCGTGTAGGGCAAGCCGTCGGGCCTGTGGCCCTCCAGCTGATAGAGTGACAGCGTGAGTGGTTCGCGTACGGCGGGCCGTCGGGCCTGTGGCCCTCCAGCTGATGGAGTGATAGCGTGAGTTGTTCGCGTAGGGTGAGCCGTCGGGCCTACGGCCCTCCAGCTGATAGAGTGACAGCGTGAGTGGTTCGCATAGCGCGAGCTGTCGGGCCTGCGGCCCTCCAGCTGATAGAGTGACAGCGTGAGTGGTTCGCGTAGGGTGAGCCGTCGGGCCTGCGGCCCTCCAGCTGATATAGTGACAGCGTGAGTGGATCGCGTAAGGCAAGCTAGACTGGTAGACTGACAGCGTGAGTGGATCGCGTAGGGTGAGCCGTCGGGCCTACGGCCCTCCAGCTGATAGAGTGACCGCGTGAATGGTTCGCTTAAAACGAGCCGTCGGGCCTGCGGCCCTCCAGCTGATATAGTGACAGCGTGAGTGGATCGCGTGAGGCGAGCTAGAATCCTAGACTGACAGCGTGAGTGGATCGCGTAGGGCGAGCCGTCGGGCCTGCGGCCCTCCAGCTGATAAGTTACAGCGTGAGTGGTTCGCGTAGGGTGAGCAGTCGGGCCTGCGGCCCTCCAGCTGATAGAGTGACAGCGTGAGTGGTTCGTTTAGGGCAAGCCGTCGGGCCTGTGGCCCTCCAGCTGATAGAGTGATAGCGTGAGTTGTTCGCATAGGGTGAGCCGTCGGGCCTACGGCCCTCCAGCTGATAGAGTGACAGCGTGAGTGGTTCGCATGGCGCGAGCCGTCGGGCTTGCGGCCCTCCAGCTGATAGAGTGACAGCGTGAGTGGTTCGCGTAGGGCGGGCCGTCGGGCCTGCGGCCCTCCAGCTGATAGAGTGACAGCGTGAGTGGTTCACTTAGCGCGAGCCGTCGGGCCTGCGGCCCTCCAGCTGATAGAGTGACAGCGTGAGTGGATCGCGTAGGGCGAGCCGTTGGGCCTGCGGCCCTCCTGCTGATAAAGTGACAGCGTGAGTGGTTCGCGTAGGGCGTGCCGTCGGGCTTGCGGCCGTCCAGTTGATAGACAGAGAGTGTGAGTCCCTCCGGTTCACGTAGTGCGTGCCATCGAGCCTATGGCTCTCCGGTTGATAGACTGCACGGATTGACCCTTTGGGCCTTCGGTTCGCGTCGGACTTTCCGTCAGACCTACGGTCCTCCGGTTGGTCGACTGACAGTATGAGTTTATATTTTATAGTCTCGAAATTCGACTTGAATAATGTGTACAATATAAAAATGATACCTTGATTTTCTCAATAAACCAAATTGATTGTATATTCCTTCTTAACAGATCTCTGTTATCTAAGGTATTGTATGAATAACACGTCCGTTTGAGTCACTTCGGGCATTCAAGCTGACATTTTTTTAGTGTCGGATTTCTAAAAATATCTATACGTATTCAGCAGGGATTCCCCCTCTCGATACACATAAAATAATGTCCATTACGTTTACATATGTGTCGTAATTAAGCGCGAGAGTTAAACGCTAGCATGCATAATTGTATTGCATATTACAAACAACATAAGTAGGTAGAGTATCGGAAATTAACTTTACAATTGCACTAAAAACTTGAAAATAAAATAAGTAAAAAAAGTTTTAATTTAAACGGTTTTTATTGCACCAAAAACTAGAAAATAAAAATTAGTTGTAACTAACCGTAGATGCTACTTTCTGTAGATTAGTCACGTGAAACTATTATCACCGTAGTCTTCCCAAGTTGGATGCTGAAAGCCACGTTTAGCCTCTATGTCAGTGGATTAAGCGTTACCTAATCGGAAACTTTTACCAAACTAAAATAAAAACGTGGGGCGTTATTATAAAGGAACATACAAGTTCAAAATATGAAATTGTAGCTTTAATTTTGCAATTAATCATCTTTCTGTTCCAACACTTCTACAGAGGTAAATAACTTTTATCAAAGCCAGAACAATACTTATTACACTATTGCTGTCTTGATTTCTATGTTTGTTCTTAAATAACTATAGTGACTTAATCACAATTGCGTACGCCCCACGTTTTTATTTCAGTTTGGTAAAAGTTTCCGATTGACGCTTAATCCACTGACATAGAGGCTAAACGTGGCTTTCAGCATCCAACTTGGGAAGACTACGGTGATAATAGTTTCACGTGACTAATCTACAGAAAGTAGCATCTACGGTTAGTTACAACTAATTTTTATTTTCTAGTTTTTGGTGCAATAAAAACCGTTTAAATTAAAACTTTTTTTACTTATTTTATATGACTAACAGTATAATTCGATATTCAAATTCTGATTATAAATCTAATTGTTCGATAGGGAAACGATCATTTGTTTCAAATTCGGATACACCAATATACCGGGTGGCCCATTCATATCGGTCAGTATGGGAAAGTCTAAAACTATAAGACATAAGAAGATTTGTTCTTAGGAACCATGTCATTGATTTTGATAATAAGGAAACTGCGCTGATAAATACGAAAAAAGAATTTTTTTTTCTTAACATTTACACAATAAACACCTAGTAACATAAATTTAAGTACGTGAAAACAATGAATTCCATTCATTTTAGACATCATGTTTCTTAGAGACATTTACTGCTTAAGACCTACACAAACGATATCTGAATAGAAATAGTGTATGTTTATTTTTTCAAAACAACCGGGTTCGATTCCCTGGCTGGGTACAGTTTATTTTTCAAATGTATGAATGCAGTTTTTCTTTTTATCAAAATCGATGACATGGTTCCTAAGAACAAATCTTCGTATGTCTTATAGTTTCAGTCTTTCCCATACTAACCGATTTCAATGGGCCACCCTGTATATAGAGAAATTAGAAGTAAAGTAGTTACCTACTTTAGTATTAGGCTATTACATATGAAATTGGCGTTTTATATGGTGAATTTTGTGAAAAGTCTATTTTCCAAACAAAGAATTTTGTGTAGGTACTAGGTACTTATATTTTTTCATGTCTAAATCAAACTAACCACATTTTGCCAGTAATATTAGACACATCTAAGGCGTGTTTGGTATATCTCTATTTCATAAAACAAGGTACTATAAATTAACATATTTATACCTATTTCAAACATATGAACCGGCAGCATATGCTGCCAAGAAGAGTGGTTTTCAAAGCTTATTTTAGAATATCACTTAATGAAAAAATACAACTATTAGTGTGACAGAACCTTTGTTACAGTATAGTACACTGTTAAAAACAAAAAATATAGGTATCTAAGTTTACTCTTTAGATAATAAAATATTATTATTAGATACCGAAACAAGACTAAGAATAAATTACAATTTAAAAATATAAACAAATAAATCAAAGTTCTTCATGTTATTTTAAGATGAGTAAACAATATAACTCGATTAGGTAAGTACGAAGTAAGTAGGTACCTACCTAGACACTTATCTGAGCGATTTGGTAATGAGGTCATGTGGTCAATTTATATAGCTATTTAATTAATTATCATTATTGTTTCTAATGATAAAGACATCATTTACTTACTTAACTAATTGTGTTATATTGTGAACTCATCTAAAATAACACGAAGCACCTTGTTTAATTTGTTTATTTTCTTGATTTTTCGCCAATGTATGTATAATGGATAGCATCACTTTGATGGATACATAAGATACATTGACCAAGCGATTTCCTATAATATGTTTCCCCAGTAAGCCGTAAGTATTTATTCTTAATACAGGTATTTTTTTTAACCGTTCAACTATGGGACCAACTCCCGATGCGAGAAAAAAAATCTGATGCTCTGTAGATTTCGATCTCTCGGGGTTTGTATGAAAGATCAGATTTTTTTTCTCGAATCGAATGTCGGTCGAGTAGTAAAAGTTCGTCATTACGATCTCAGAATTAACCTAACTTTATTAGGTTGGCCGTTGAATAAAGTTAGGTTAATAAAAAATCACCCTATATTTTACACTATAAAATAACTTGTGACAATGTATCAGATAGGTAACAATGAGTAGGTAAGTAGGTATGTAATACAAAATATGTCAAAACTAATTCCTGGTAAGATACTTTATTAATTAGTCCAACGATACCGATTGTTGACAGTCGGGCACATTGTAGAGCGTAAGTATATAAAGTGTGCCTGTCGGCAGCCGTCACTTCAACTCGGAACGTCACACCCACAGGTTTAACAGTCCTCATCTAATATATCAACATGATTAAACTCGGTAAGCATTAAAAACCATTTCCAATTTAGCTACTCTATAAATATTAGATGTCATATACCAAAGACAAACGACCAAGATGTCCGAGGTGGGGATCGAACCCACGTACTCAGCTTTCGCGGCTGATGCCTGTACCCCTCGGCCACTCGGTCTTAGCAACCACCGGTCAAATTTCTCGGGTATATGCAATCCCTTACAAGGCTAGGCGCCTTTGACCACTCTCTAAGGGCAAGCAATACATGCCTGCACCTCCTTTTAGAATACTTTAAAGTTTTCTAGAATAGCTAGAGAGAAATAAGTAATAATAAATTTATATAGTATTAAGTAGTGTGACTACTGGAGAAAAATTAAAAGTACAAATCAAAATATTTAGCTAATAAATAATTTGATTTGTGTTTTCGCAATACGTTCATTTAGCTACTCTACTTAACCACAAAAATCAGCACTAACCTAATTTTTCAACAGCCATCCTGATCATCGCATCCTACATTAGCACCGCGTCAGCTATGCCGCCCTGCGTGTGCGCACGTGACCTCCGCCCCGTCTGCGCCTCCGACGGGACCACCTACAACAACAACTGCATGTTCGAGTGCGCCGCACAGTCCACCCCTGGCCTCAAGATCATCCACAAAGGAGCCTGCCTAGCACCAGTTTGCTGCTGCACTGACGAGTACAAACCAATTTGCGGCAACGATGGAGTGACCTACACCAGTCGATGTGCTCTAGGCTGCGAAAAACCCAGAAACCCAAACTTGGAAAAACAGTATGATGGCCCTTGCAAATCTGCAGCATCCACGACTCCTGAAGTCAAAGCTGTACCCGTATGTGACTGCACGAGGGACCTCGTCCCTGTCTGCGGATCTGACGGAGTCACTTACAACAACATGTGCCTATTGGAATGCGCGGCACAGAATAAGGCTTTGGATAAAAGAGCTGATGGCCCTTGTGAAAATTCGAATGCCAAAGCGGAGGAATGAAGAACCAAACTCTTCTCCGTAGATTGGACAAACATTTGACCAGTGGCTCGATTGTCGTACCCTCGTAAAATAATATTTGTACGTGGCGTTTCTTATTCTAAACAGCCACGATTTAAACACACAAAGAAGGAGCGGTTTAGCTCATGTGTAATTTAAAAATACAGTTCATAATATCTTCCAACGAATGTGCTCAAAATTCATTCATTGGATCTAAATGGTAGAAGATGTCTAAGTAATTAGAATACAATTTAAAAATGTTAATCATGTGACAAGTTTAAGTACCTACCTATATCTTTTACTCGTTGTTTTACAGATTGATATACCTATGTACATAACGTTATATGAAAAAATCCAGAATTAAATTAAGTTTATGTGAATTAAGTTATGTTTTTTATTTTATTTTTAGTCAATAGTCAAATTCACCAAGTATTTATAACGTTGAACTTTACACTTGAAGTTGAATCACCCAAAAATCGTACAAAACTCTTGCTGACACAGTTCGTTCGTAGTAAGTACAAAGTTTGGGTGCACTTAATAAGAACCAATCACTATAAAATTTTGTATGGCATTCGATTTATTGTGCCGACGTGCATGATAAAGTAAATGTAATTATCACCACCAACTTTCTGTGGGTGTCGTAAAAGTTGAGTAAGGAATTGACCATTGATTTATTGATGGCGGACACACTACTTATTACGAATATTCCGATCGCCAATCCACTTGGCCATTAGCATTTACCTCTTAAATAACTAATGCGTCCACATGCATAAGAGTGGCCTATGCCCAACAGTGGACAGATGATGATGATTGGTGGGTGATGTTTCAGTCTCACGTTAGTGAAAAAGATTGGGTAAGTACGTTTCAGACTACTCAAAGGGGTAAAGGAATAGGTTGCATTTCAGTATGGGATATAGGTAAATGTAAAAAATTGGTCTAAATTCTTTTCGTTGTCTTATTTTGTGTCCCTAAAAAACGTGACGCAGTGGTGGTTTTTGTGTTATGAGATGATGTTTTGTTTTCCATCTCTGATGTACCTATGGATTAAAATGCAGCGTGAAAAAGAAATACAAGTGCACCGGATTTTTTTTATATACTTACTGAGTCGAAACATTAACTAAAAGCGTGACAGAGTGGTATGAAACAAGACAACGAAAATAATTTTGACCCAAATGCCAATGAACAAATGTCGATTGAACCACATTATTAAAAGCGGATGCACATTATCAAAGCTTATGAAATTATCTTATTGGAAGGTAAATATTTTAATATCTTGACCTAAAATAATAACATGGTCACATCATAATATTTAAATTGAGTATAAATGTTTTTATTTCTTAATTTCTTATGCAAGTGGTCAACAATTTATTGTGAGCTTTTTATATGATCGGGCTTTATCTCAGCTAAATAATAGATACTTCATCCATTTCTTTTCGTGAGTTATAATATATATATTTTTTACCTATGGTACCTATAGGCCTCCGAAAATCTAAAAAAATACTTTGGGGTCACGTATGGAATATGTCATGTAGATTCTTTATTGTAGGTATACAGAAGACAAGACACAGGTAAAAAAACACATACGACAAATTAGGTAGGTACAAAGGCAAATTTATCCCTGTGAGTAGGGATTTCTTCCAATCATTAGGTACTGAAACATGCACGCAAAGAGGCACAATGGATGTCGGTTTAAAAGCCAATAATTTCTTCTATTACTATCTATTTACCTATTAGTAGGTAACTATTATTAAGTAAATCAATGTACTAATGATATGTATAACACGGAGTTTTATTAATTAGTTTCATCGATGTCGGTTGTATAGACAAATCGGGGAACATATAGATACAGTGTGTCGGCAGCAACACTCCCGCTCGGACAGTCACACAGTTTCAACAGTACAAGTCAGTCATCAACTCATCATCACACAACATCATCATGTTTAAGATAGGTAAGCATTTTACAAATATAGTTTATCGATAATTTAAATCAGTTCTTTAAAAGTATGACCTTTTTCCGTCAATTTCGTGTACGTATTGTAAATCCACCGCCTCGATTGACCTACCTACGCATATACGAGTACCTAAATTACCAGCTACATAGTGAAATTTTAATAGTTGTGTTTAGAAAAATCTATGGGGCAATTATTCTTCAGTTTTAATTATTTGACGCTACATAGAAAATCAATATAATTTATCCCGTGAAAAATTAGTACATTGTGCATCAAGGGAGGTAAGTACGGAATTACTAACGAGAGTGTTAGAAGCCCGACACCGTTAGGCGGAGGGCGTTTATGACTCGAGTTAGTATTCCGCTTACCGACCGTGATGCATACAATGTTTTTCATCACACTTGCCGACAAAAAAAATAAGTTTTAAGAAATAACATTATTAAATGACGTACTGACATTTTTATTACTCCCTAGGGAATTTCATTTTTTATTACTCCCGCTGCGCGTAAGCTGCAAGTGTGATGAAAAAATGTTTTTCGAAAGTAGGTAGGTATAATAGGATTAATAGATACCTACCTATTGATATAATTCCTTTGACTCGCAAATTTTATTGCCTTACGGGAATCTACCACGGAAGATATAGGTACGAAGCAATTAAGATCGGACATAGCCATAATTCAACCGGTTATAACCGGGACGGAGACATACGAGAACACCAAATGAATGTTCCTCTTGTTAACAGCCATCGTTCTCATCGCAACCTCATCTACTATATCAACATTATCATCATGTTTTAAATTGGTACCTAGGCATGTTGCAAAGTATTAATTAAGTATTTGATTTTCTAATTTAGCCACTCTATTTTAATACCGCAAAAATCACCAGCATTAATCTACCGATTGTCAACAGCCATCCTCCTCATCGGAGTCTACATCAGCGCAGCATCAGCTCTGCCCGCCTGCGTGTGCGCTCAAGAGTACCGCCCCGTCTGCGGCTCCAACCGTCGAACCTACCCCAACCTCTGCATGTTTGAGTGTGCTGTCCAGTTCATCCCCGACCTCAAGGTGGCCCACGAAGGACGTTGCCCAATAAACCCAGCTTGCATCTGTACTCATGAATACCGCCCTGTCTGCGGCAACGACGGCAGAACCTACCCCAACCAATGCGCTTTAGGCTGCGAAAAATCTCTCACCCCAATTTTAGAAAAGCAATACGATGGCCGTTGCATACTCCCAGCATGCGCCTGCACAAGAAACCTAGTCCCCGTTTGCGGAACTGACCGAATAACATACAACAACGTGTGCCTATTGCAATGCGCAGCACAGAAGAAACCTTTGTATAAAAAAGCTGACGGTCCCTGTGAGGATTCCACTATCAAAGCTGTAGAGGAAGGAAAAACAAACCCTTGATGCTTAAGATGTATTTTCTCTTTATTCTCCCATTTGCATCCTTCTAAAAGTTAACGACGGCGAATGCTAACAAAGTAAAGGTGGGATCCGTGGGATCAGCCTAGTCACTTGGGATCTTCGTAGTTTGATCAAACAGTTGAGCGATCGTCGTAAAATTTTATTAGTTGCCATACCTAAGTTCAGTAATCACGATTTGTGTGATCTAGAGAGTATGTATACCTACGCCGTTCTAAAATAATAAGAATTGTGTCGTCCGATAAGCAAATTATATAGATTTATGTAATCGTGTTAAACTAATTATTAAGTAGTTATACCTACTTATATGAGAGACAAGCTTATGATTTTTCACAAATTCGAGGATGTGATAACTCAAAACTTAAACTAATAATAAGTAAGTAGCTATTCCTTAAGTGAACTTGTGTATTTAATAATAAGGTCCTATTCCAGAGGGCCCTTTTATATGGCCCTCGCCTCTGTGCTTGCCTTGACCGGCCGGCCAGAGTGGATTCGCAAGAGCGGGACCTATGCTCCAGGTTGGAAGTGTAAAATGTCATAACGCCGGCGGCCCTTGAACGGATTACCGGAATCTGGCTTCCGCAGTCTCACCTCTCGACAACCTCAAAGCCACTCTGAAGTGTTGCGCTATTGTCGCACTGTGCGTGCGGCCGTTTGTAGGGCCCACTAAATGAGTTGGCGAGTCACCACCTGTCTTTTTACAATTTTGAGACTGATTGTCACGGCAGGTGTCCGCTAGTCTCCTCCCATAACCCAGTATCCAGTCCATCTAATATACCAACCATAGCCCATGACCTTAGTTTCCATCGCAGTCACAGTGCTGCACTGCAATAGTCTTTGCACCTGGCGGGGACCATCTCCGGACGTATCATATTGTACGCTCGGGGATGGTATCCGCCACGTGTATCCTTTGCTTTATATTAATTGTCTTAAAGGGCCTCTGCGCTGTTGGCTTCGGCCCCACGCATGCCTCCCAAAGGCCCGGGACCCCATGGTCCCGAGATATGGCAAAGAAATAAATATAATAATAATAATACAGAAATTTATTCCAAAAGTTTGCATAAGTACAAAGAGCAGAAATACACAGTAACAGAACAGATAACAAACTTGAAGAAATGGATGGTTGCTCAGCATGTGTCTCCGCGGGAAGCTCCAAGGCTTCCAGCAGCAGACGCTGTTATTCTGCCACAACCATGACTAAATCTAAATTACTAAAGTAAACTCCAGTGAGTTTTTCTACATTAATTTATAATAGCAATTTTATGTTTTTATTGTTTACAGATGATATTATCACGTCTAAGTAATGTAGAATTTAAGTAGTACCGCCGAGGTACCGCCGTCAGCTAATCGTTTGTAACGATAGGGATAAAAATAAATTGCCTTATTTGCACGTTTTGCAAGTTTTTATGAATATTTATGGTATCCCTATCTACTGAAACAATAAAATAATGAGCGAAAAGCGAAAAGTATTTACTTGGGTCCAAAATGATTAAACACTTCTTACAGTTCTTAGACTACCCTAAATCATTAGGTAAAGTTCAAAAATTCACCCCGAAGGATGGCAACAAAAGTATGTTTAAAGTTAAGAAGAAAGCAAAATAACCCTTCAATAATCTAGAACGTTGATACCTTATATGGGATACGGGACTATCTGTAGGTACTTACCTAAGTGCCTAAAATAAGGTATTATCACACATCATTACGCCGCGGCCACGACATCGGTCTAAGGCGACCGGCTTAGCGGAAAACGTATGGTGCTCCCTCTTGCACCCATATCGGCATCCCGGTCCCACTCATGGATTTGCTCGCCGCTGGTCGCCTTAGACCAATGTCGTGGCCGGGGCATGAGCCTATCTCAGTCCACTGCTCGACGATGCTCGTGAACGCATCAGGAGGTAGCCCACAATCGCCATGCTGGGCAAGCGGGTTGGCGATCGCATAATGTGTCCATTATGATGAAGTTGCTGGTCATCATCAATCATTAATAAATTCTCCAAAATGAAAAAAAACATAAACATGTTTCTCAGGTTTATTCGAAACAATGAAATATAAAACTACGAAGTTACAGATACACAGCAGACACAATTTACTTAGGTACCTACTTATTACTTAGACGACGCAATTCTTATGAACCATTGTATAATGTTTATTCTCTGGAAGATATTTTAGAACTGAATAAATGATCCCAGTAGGTATTTAATTATTAATAATTCGGACTTCCTAACTTCATGCCATATATATATAACCTTCCACTAAAGTCACCGTTAAATATTTTTTTATAGGTATAAAATATAAGTAAGTAAGTCACCTGTTGCATGTAGGTAGTGACGTATTCAAATAGCCAATACACACAAACAACAAATGACTATAAGGTTACGACTACATATAACAGGTAACAGAAGCTTTTTTTAACTTTTTTACCTATACTCCCTATAAATGTTAGATCAAAGGTACAGACCTACATAGCAATACAAATTGTAGAACATTCTCAAAATTGCAGGAATGTACTCGGAAATTTCCGAGAATTTTCATGAGAATTAAAGAGAAAGTTCTCATTGAGAACTTATAAAAAAGAGTTATGAATAATATTGTATTTCACAATTGAGTAAACAAGCCATAAAATATACCTTAAAAGGGATGTATATACAATGGTTTTGGCATGATAAGATTGCTTGTAAAATTTAAATTGCTGAGAACATTCTCTATGCAAGTTTCGCAATTTATGAAACTTCTCCTAGGTACAATGCTAGGTATACGGTAAAGTTACCTATCTATAGATTTGCTGAGACTTCGGAGACAGCGGAGACCGCTTCAGATTTGCAACGGCCATCGTATTGTTTTACCAAAGTCGGGTTTCTGGATTTTGCGCAGCGTAGACGGCATTCGTTCGGGAAGGTAGTTCCGTCGTTGGCGCAGACAGGCCAGGACTCAAAAGTGCAGATGCAGGCTGGGTTTACGGGGCAGTGTCCTTCGTAGGCCATCTCGAGGTTGGGGTTGGAACGAGCAGCACACTCGAGGGCACAGTTGTTGGGATATGTTCGACGGTTGGAGCCGCAGACGGGGCGGTACTCTTCAGTGCACACGCAGGCGGGCAGAGCTGATGCTGCGCTGATGTAGACCCCGATGAGGAGAATGGCTGTTGACAATCGGAAGATTAATGCTAGTGATTTTTGCGGTATTAAAAGAGAATGGCTAAATAAAAAATCCAATACTTAATTAATATTTTGTAACATGCAGTACAAACAATAAGAAAAAAACTAAAGTGACCGATATTATTGACGTACCTAATAGACCAGCTGAAGTGGAAGTGGACAGGCCACATGATCCGAGATCTCCAAGAAAAGTGGTGCAAGGCAGTCACAAATTGGTACCACAGATGGAAAGCGAAGTAAAGGACGCCAACAGATTTGATAGGAAGACGATATAAGGCTTACAGCGGGGCATCCTTGGAGACGGGTCGCGAGCGACAGAACACAGTGAAAGAGTTTATAGGAGGCCTAAGCCATGAGGCAATCTGTGTTGAGAGATACACTGTAACCATACTAATTGAACCAGCACTGGACTCCTGATTAAATGGCTTACATAATATAAAAAACTTGCGTACCAATTTTAAACATGATGATGTAGTAGATGACGCTTTTGGTCCGATGGTCTAAGCTGGAGTGTGACGGCTAAGAGGAGAGACACACACTTAATATATGTAATAAGTTCCCCGATATGTCAACGGTCAATAATCGATATCTTTGAAACTAATTAGTAAAGATCCGGGCCATTAGTTTACTTAGTATTAGTAACTGCTTTTGGTAGCTGTATTTACCTAATTAATAAAACACAGATGCACTGGCAATTTGTTTACGTAGGGTAGGGACTTAATGGAGTAGCCGCATGACGGCAGTAAGAATAGGTATTTGTTATTTGCCTGCTCTCAAAATATAAATTGTAAGCTAAAAGTGTCAGTTGATCAGCATGCTTGGTATGTTACTGTAAGTATTGATTGTAAACTTTATAAATTATAAATAAATATTTTCCTGCAACATTTTCCATAAAATTCGATTTTGAAATCTGGCAGTATAGAAGGCACGACGAGTCTTGTGTCACCACGCCATCTCTTCCTGGGTAATGGGCATTTTCGCGAGAAGAGATCCAAAAAAAATTTTTTTTAAGGTAGGTAAATTTAATGTTTTTCCTACTCAGAATAACGAGTTCTTTCAATCTAGGAGAAAAAAAGTACAAGAAAAAAATGGTCCCACATTTTTCATACATTTTACATGCTCTCCACTTTGTAACCGCTGTACAAAGTGTTTGAAAAACGGTTACGTAATAGAAACAAAAATTTGGGACACTGTTTTTCTTCTAGTAGGATCGAAAGAGCTCGTGATTCTGAGCAGGAAAAACATAAAATTTACCTGTTTCAGAAAAATAAGTTTTTGTATCTCTTCTCGCGAAAATGCCCTAATACTACAAGTCTCTCTACGACTTATAGTAGGTATTTACTTAAGTCTAGATCCTTTAGGTACCTATATACTCATACCCTATGAATGGACAGTGTGTTCCGCGAAATACTTATTCTTCAATATTTTAGTTGCATTTAAGTTTGCTTAACCTCCTAATTCCGTCAATATTTATCTTGTGTTATTTGAATTAGGAACCCTATCTAATTATATGTATATTGTGGACAAATTAGGTTAACGACTCAACAACTTCTTATTGTGGTAAATGGGCCAGTTATAAATGATACCAATTTTAAGATTTATTGGAAAATCCCTCCTTGGAATTAGATTTATAATAAAAACGTCGTAACAAGCAATTTTCATCAATGTAATTTACACAGTACCTAATGATGACAATGCGAAGTCAGCATTAACGTTTAATTTTCTTATCAATCAATTATAGATTATATCCAGATGGCTATTGCGTCCTACTACAAATAAATTACATTTCGAACTGTCTGTATCACTCTAATGACGCCGTCGTAGGAGTGACAGGGAGAGATACTCGAAAAACGCGATTTTCGAAAAGTCGGTAGGTACAGGCACCGTTTTTATATAATAATCGGACTAAAGCCAGCTATGGAGGCGATGTTAGCATAACATTTTAGTCATATAGTCATATTCATACTCATCTACCTTCGTCCTGCCCAATGTAATCAATTACCGGCCAAGTGCGAGTCGGACTCGCGCAAAGGGTTCCGTACCATTATCAATTTATTATTAAAAAAATACAGTTAAGTAAATCAACATATCTCAAAAACTATAGGAGATAATTTAATCAAACCAAAAATCGTTGATAGAGTTCATTAATGTGCATAACATATATTTTTTAGAATTTTATATCGCGTAGTTTAAAAAATAGAGGGGGGCACATTTTTGAGAGCTGATATCTCGAAAACGATTTGCTTAAATAAAAATGAGATTTATAAACCTTCATATAATTTTCAAAGACCTTTCTATTAATACCCCACACGCTTATATACAACAAAAAAAAGGTTTTATACCTCAGTTACATGTCTGGAGGGCCCCCACCCCAATGGTTTTTTTTACAATTTAGTATCATAATCCTGTAGCGGTTCATACAACACATATCCTTACCAAATTTCGTTACTGTAGCATTTATAGTTTCCGAGTAAATCGGCTGTGACAGACGGACAGACGCACAGACGGACAGACGGACATGACGAATCTATAAGGGTTCCGTTTTTACCATTTTGGCTAAAAGAATAATGTTATAACAGTCTGACGCGGTTAAGACTAGTTATAAGTTGGATATTGTATTTAATGATGCAAGAGCGCTGTTCCTGGCATTAAATAATACATATACCTACGAATCGGAACATACACTCTCGGTTAATAAATACGGGTTAAGTGTTTTTTTTTCATCGAAAATAATGCAAACATGCTAATATGAAGTATTTTATCCAAATATTTATAGAGCAGGTAGAATCTTTTTTTAAATCGGGTTGTATCGGCATTTCTCTGATTTATCATTAAATCCAAGAAACCGTTTTAACTGTCGTGACATTTTTTTATGGAGACAAACATGTAGACCGTTTAAAAAAACACCTAAAATGTATGGTAATACGGATTTATATAAATAGTTTTTTTTTAATTGGGTGAAATATTCAGGAAAATACATTCTGATTTTAAAAACGACTTCACTTGTACTATTTAATGAATATTGTTAAACAATATTAGAAAAGAGCATGTTTCCAGTATTTTCTATGAAAAAATTCACCTGACTCGTATGATCATTGACCGGGAGTGTATACATTTTAGGTTTTTTTCATGGAAAGATACCTAAGGGTATTTGTTTGTGATTTAATAATCACTTCCCAAAAGAAACTACTAAAAAAACACTTTTTTAAGCATTACAAAAAAATAGCAATTGATTGCTGCTCCTATGGATTTTAATAAAATATTATAAAACTGTTCTTATCAGATTTGTAATAGGCCTTCGTAACATAACCAGCAAACATATCCCATCAATAGATTTACACAATAATGATGACGGTGTGAATCAACCAAAAACTTTTTATTTCCTTATCAAACAATTTAGATTAGGTAGGTATATGTATCTCAGGAAGTAAACACATATATAAATACAGCTACAATACAACTGTTACATTCATTATAACATTTAACACCTGTACCAAGTACACCATTGCACTTTTTTTTCAATTATGGCAAAAGGTGAAGAAAATCTAAGAAAATTGATACAGGAAATAGCTAAAAAGGAAAACTATGAGAATGCCCAAATTGATATCAAGCAGATTTCTTCTGGAGGAGCAAATTATTCATCGACTTTGTATTTAGCAACAGTCTCTGAACTAAAGAAACCAGATCTGCATTTATTTGCCAAAATTGCTAGTCTTGGGGAAGAATTAAGGGCCAGTAACCCAAGTACTGGTATAGGATATGTCACAGAAGCAATATTTTACGACAAACTGGCGGCTAACTATGATACAATTTACAAGAAGTTTAAGATCGTTGGAAACGACAGGTTGCTAATACCTAAATATTACGGACATATATCGACGCCCGGCGCAGAAACAATAGTATTAGAGAATTTAGATGTAAAAGGATTTAAGAGCTTTGATAGAATGAAACCCTTTACTTGGGAATACGCATCTACATCAGTTACAGAATTAGCGAAATTTCATGCTATAGGACTCGCTCTAAGAGAAGATAATCCAATCGATTTCGAAAACATTGTCAAACCATTTGAAAATACTGTCATGAATGACAACGAAATATTGAAGTTTTTTGCTGTAGCAATTCAGAGTACATGTAACTTTTTGAAAGATGAATATAAAGAAAAAATGAAACATTTCAGTAACGTAGAGTGGGTTAAAGATTTGATGACAAATATAATGGGAAAGAAAGCGATGCTG
>JALPQI010008906.1:0-37672 GCA_025490895.1 Thaumatotibia leucotreta
TCAGGATATAATTAAACGTAAGTTTACGCGATCAAGACCCGTCTTTAAAATATGAATATGAACATGAATTAATCATCTTCCTAGAAATTATTCACAGTGATCCCATTATTTAAACTATGCTGCATAAAAATTGTTACGATAGTATTAGTTACGATATCTGCTAACACAATATTATGTGGCTTAAGTTAACATAGTCGATAGTTTGCTAATGCTACATTTAGTTAGGGCGATCGCCGCCACATAAATTACTAGTGTGCGGCCAAGGATTCCTGAACAACCAGTTCCTCCCCGTATTTATTTGTCATTCGACTTCCTAATAAGTTGTCATTACCGTCGACATTTAGAGCGGCAAGATAATGAAGTTCTAGTGAAGACGGTTCATTATGTACTTTCACTGAGTAGTGTTTGATGTAAATGTTTAATGCTGGCGCGAAGATCGCGGGAAAGGCGGGATGCATTGTTTGAACAGAATCCGCATTCTGCTGTAGAAGGGAAGCATTCAACACAGCGTTACCTAACACTTACCACGCCTTCAATGTATTGTACTTAAACACACACCATAAATCGCAAGAAATTGTAATTCCCACTACTCGTGCATATAATAACTGTTTTTTACGAGACTATACATATATTGTTATGACGATAGTCAGTAATCACTAAATTATTATTTTTTACACCGACTTCAACCGATTTATCCGAGATCCTATCATCAGACCCAGACTTAGTGCCAACGGGACCATCCCGGAGTTATACCCATTGGATTAATTTTTGAACATCGTTTCACAATTTTCGGAGATTACAGTCGAAATGAGAATCTCCTGCGTTTTTGCAGTCGGTTAAACACATCTGAACAGTACTCTGAATACACCATGTGCAAATGAAACGCATACCATATAGTCCCAAAAATAGACTACTCCCAAACTTATTCGTATGATGACGAGATGACTCAATAAAACTTGTAATGAATCACCTAAAAGTAATCCAGATAGGAATGCTCGAATGCAATAAAACGAACAGTTTGTAAAGACACAGATTGCTCTGACGTCATGGCGGGCAACGAGAGCGGACGCTCCACTAACAAGGATAGTTTAGTGGGTGATTGTTAAAAGAACAAGTTGCTTCATTGAGAGAGATGTATAAAAATATGAATATTGCTGTGCATTGGCGCTGTATATGGGTTTAAGCGGCGAGTGGGCGGCGGGCGACCGTGAGCCGCGCGTTTAGCCGCGCCCGACATTGCGACACCGACTATACTTCAATAATTATAACTTCCCTGCTTCTATAATTAGCAGGTCAGTATTATGATGCGATATTTCACTTCACTATTATAATACTTGAACTAACCCCCCTGGGAATCAGCTGAGCTTATGTAAGCTATGGATCCACTGTTGGCTGGCAATGAGGGCTTTAATGTCGCATTATTTTGAAAGATCGAGATGCAATTGTTACGATTCATCCAAATGAGTAGGTAAGTACTAATTCTAATAGATGTTTGCGTAATTTGAAGCTTATACTTTAGTAAGTATAAGTATATTAAGTATGTACTGATAGATAAATAAATGGATAGATAATTACTATAATATCAAGTGCTAAAATACAGATTTGTATCAATATGACTCAAAAATATGTATGTTCCAGAGTACCTCATTCCGGTGTTCCGTTATAAAAGGTTATCATACCAAATAGGATTCTTTTTCTTTATTGTTATTTCAAATGAGTAACCAGTAACCACACAGTATTTAAAGTGTGTTAACTTATATTTCTATCTAAGAAATATTTAAGTTCCATAGGTATATCATTTGTTGAATTCATATATGTCTGTACCTATATCTTTGCGGTTGCTGTTCTTTGTTCTGGAACATGAGATAGTGTCTCACGACCGCACATCCCAGTCATAGCGAAATGCTTCAAGGCAGATGTGTCACAAGAGTTCATTCTCTTCGGCCAGCCAGACTGTCTGTGGTGTCAGTATCAAACATTGTTTGTACCAGGTATTTATAGAACTGCTGGTGATGCGTCACTTGTGTTTAGGTTTACTGGGCTGGGGGAAGGGATTTCTGTGTTATGCTGTATAAAATGTTTGACGCAGTCTCTCCCCCTTATTCATAAACGTTTCCTAAGGGTGCGCCAAAGTATTTATAAAATTGCAACTTAGATTATTGGAACTCCGAAAATTTTTCTTATAAAATTTTACATCATAATGATCGGTGTTTAGAAGTAATCTTTGTTCATAATTATCATTACTTAGAATTATTTATGTTCATAATGTTGTTTTTCATACATATTTTTAGTACTAACTTTTATGTTTATATAATTTTTCACTATACTTATTTTATGTTATATACCCTAATGTTATATTTATTTTGTTTCTGTACTGGTTTTATGTATGAATTATTTTTGTTTAATTAAATATAAATCGTACTATGACTGTAAACACTAGCTACCTGCACAAATCAGGTTGTGGCAGAGTACTGTCTTTACTAAACGGGTTCCCTCTATCTGGCATAACTCTTTTTGTCCGAAACGCTTAGGAAATAACAGACTTGGCACAATCTATTTTGGCATCATTTTAATGAGGCAGAAACATCACTTGGCATAAATAAAAATATTTCGAACATTATTTTGTGCGAAACTATCTTGGCATATCATTATTTACGCCGAATGTTATAAGACAGAAATTAGATTTGCATATTTTTTTTGGGCATATAGCCACATGTTCGATACTTGCATTTTTCGTCAAGCAGAATTTGTTGTGAGGGTGAAAATTTCTGCAGTGAGCGAGCGAAGCGAGCGAACAAAACCTTCCGGGGCAGATCCGACTCGGATAGGTTAGGTTAGAAGGTTATTTTTTTAGTTTTTGTTAGGTTATTTTTTTTTAGCAACCTAGAAAGTACTCAGCTCAGTAACACAGTAAGTAACGTACAGTATATTACTACTACCTCGATTATATTGAGAGGTTGTATTGTAATTATTCCTTCTCTGTTATGCTAAAACAAACTATGCCGATACTTTTTTTGCACATCCAGATTATGCCACATAATAAATAGGAGCATCGAAATTATGCTCGAATAATATTCGAACAACTCGAAATCTGCCACAACGAAATATGCTAAAGTTGAGTATGCCACAACAGTTTCTGCACAAAGCCCATTATGACTACATAGTTTATGTCATATAGAATTATTCATAAAAGAATTATACCACAACAGGGTGAACCTAATGGGAAAATGTTTATAAATAAACAATTTATATCAAATAACTTTATTGGTAGAAATTAATCTACTTGACGACTTTAGGAGGATAAAATTTCGAAATAAAAATCATTATGAACATTGTAGGTAGAAGTATAATTTTTAGTAAGAAAAAAAGTATGAGATAAAATTTTCGGAGTAATGATGATTATGAGTAAAAAATGGTATTAGTAAAAAAATTCGAAGAAAAAATTGTATAAGTGCCAATATGGACCCGTTTCCTAACTTAGTAAGCCGATAAGTATCGTTTCTTCCTTTCCGTTTTATACACATATGTATATATTGATAAGACTGACAGGGATATACAATACTTATTGGGACGTTGTTAATATCGATTTACGTTTACATAGTAGCTGGTAAGGAAATCTGATGCTATAGGAAAAACGATACAATTACGGTAATAAATATATAAAAATACTCGTAGTAATTAAATACAATGTTTTTTTTTCACAATACACTTTTTTTTCAGAATACACGTAAACATACTTCTTGTAAGTACTTATAGTACTACTTCATAGTTACTTCATTAATTCATACGATTATAAGATACAGTCGGCTCCAAAATTACGAGCCCCGATGCATATGTTCTCGTCCAGTTAGACAGTTTTTCGAGATTATCCCGTTCATCCGGGGGAAAAGGTTTAGAGACAAAACCTTCACTATTCAATAGTAGTACTAAAATAGTTTCTTTGAGTATAAAATATTTGGACTTAATAAATCAGAATAAAAAAATATATATATATTTTACGAGAGGTATTTTATTAAATTTTTTCCACAATTTTTAATTTTGTAAATAATCATTGAATGTAAAGAACGCCATTAATATTAAAGACGACATGGTACACCTGATGCACTGCGAATTTTGCGTCAAGCTTATAAGCTATCTCTTGTTTCATATAGTTCTCTCTTTTGCTCAAAGGTTAACTGGAAGAGATCCCTTACAGGGATAAGTTCGCCCTTGTACCTTTTTGAATTGTTGTGTATTTTTTTTTACCTGTTTTATTTGTGTGCAATAAAAAAATTACATACATACCTACATACATAAGCGCGGAATTACGGTGGTGAACGAAAATATAATTTAGACACTGGTTTGTTAAAATCGATTTATTAAACAACAAAAGCGTACTTCAGATTGTTGTCTCTTGAAATGTTGTACATTAACCATGACTAACGTTCATACAATTTATCATTAGCATAATGTGATCATTTTTAAAATATTAAAAAAATTGTAAAAATTATTTCGAACTAGACGAACTCCAAGTGCATCGGGGCTCGTATATTAACTTTTTGATCCTTCTGCCAGGGTATATACATTCTGAAATAACTCTCTGAATGACATATTTTTAAACATGACTCTACCTATGCAATGTAACTAAAGGATCGGGCAGATTTTGCATATAGATGAGTTCTTTCAGACTTTACCGTCATAATTTTAATTAAAATCGTTCCATGGTATTTAATTGTTACTAAATACTTCAAGCTTATTGTAGTTACGAAAGCTTACTTTTGGTATCTTTTAGTGTTGATATTACGGGTGCTATTAATGTATTAGGTACATTAGAACATAAGTAACACGTTAGTTTGTCTAGATCTCATTGTATTATATGTGGCTCAAAGGTTAATTGGAATGAGTCCCTTAGAGAGATAAGTAATTAAGTAGGTAGGTACTTATTATCTCTGTGTATTGATAAAAAATATTTGTTGCTGATACGAGTTTCTTGTGTGCATAATAGTAGCCATACGCCAAGCGATTTCCACCAGTTCATACTTGCACAAAATACAAGTTAGAAATTTGAGCACGTATCTTCCAATACACGTTACAGTAGGTATACTTAGTTGTGCATGGGCAAGGGACTAAGGTTCCAAAAAGTTGAGTGTACGTACCCTACCTACTCGTACATTAAAATGCGACGTTTTGGTGAAATTACTGAAGTAAAAGTGCTTATTTATCTAGCATGAAATAAACTCAATATTCTCAATGATCGACAGACGATGATGACTATCCAAAAATCATGAACTTCTAAGTTTTTCAAAAGTCCGATTTGCGTTTTCGTTTCACAGGAGGACAGAAATTCGCATTCCTGTTTTTTTTATTTGAAATGGGCTTGCTCATGGCCACAGACTAGCCAAGGGCAGAGACGTGGCCTACGATGGAGTGAGTTTGCCCAAAAGGTGCCTTATTCACCCTTGACTTGAAGTTTGATGGGTTGTATGATCTCGGAAATACACAATTGCAGTATTTCCAGCATATCGCTGAATCTCAAGCCTACTGCTGCAAACTTCAAAATCCGCAAATTTCGAGGATTTGTTTCTGTCACTCCAACGAAGGCGTCATAGAAGTACAGAGAAACATCCTCGAAATTGGTGGATCTTGAAGTTAGCAGTAGGCCAGAAGGCCTAACCAAGATGATATTCTGCTATCCTATACGATAAGCCATAAGTAATAAAACCAATGAATGTATGAGAATGACAGATTCATGCGAAAAGTCACGTGACTATTTTCATACATTATTATGGTCACGTGACTTACCTTGGCTAGGCCTGCTAGGACGCTAATGAGCGTTTTCGTATTATATACGCATTCCTGTGTGCACAATTGCAGTATTTGCAGCATATCGTTAAATCCCAGACCAATGAATGTATGAGAATGACAGATTCATGCGAAAAGTCACGAGACCCTTTCCATATAATATTATGATCACGTGACTTATCGCTTATCATATACGGAATGGCGTCTTGGCTATGCCTCCTAGGACGCTAATGAGTCTTTTCGTCTCACAGTAGAACACGAGGAAATTATATTAGCATTCCTGTGTACACAATTGCAGTATTTGCAGCATATCGCGTCCCAGATTAGTGATAGTCGGTGCATTGCGTAGCGACCCCCGGCCCTCGGGGTGAACGCTCGCCCGGAGTCGACGACACGCCACGGCACGGTAATTATTGTCGCTCGCTACACTCGCTACCTACGCCTTGCCCTTCGACCAAGTTAACATTGTGTGATTGTCTTATCTTTTTAACGTCAATTGTATGCTGTGTGGTGGCAGTAAGAATACATATCGTCGGGATAGTGTAATACCGCGTAACTTACAAATTCAATTTAGTAAATTTGAGTGTCAATTGTTTGATATATCAACTCTATCTGTTTTGGTAGTTACGCGGTATTGTATTAACCCCGATGATATATCAACACCCCAACTCTTCCCGTGGGTGTCGTAAGAGTCGACTAAGTGATTGAAGTGTCATTGACTATTCATTTATCGAAAATTGATGATGGGCAGCAGCATCATGATAGTGGACACAGTACTGCGATCGCCAACCCGCTTGCCCAACGTGGCGATTATGGGCATTTACCTCGTAATGCGTCCACGGGCGTAGGCTAAGGAGAGGCCGTTGTCCAGCAGTAGACTAATATAGGCTGATGATGATGATGATTATTAGATATTTAGGGTGTCGGCATCAGTAATGGACAAGTACCCAATGATGTAGATTACTATTAATTATTATTTTAAAGAAACTATTGGCCTGCTTCATAATCTCCGGATAAATACATCCGTCTGATAAAATTAACATAATGCTTTTCCCCAAGCATATAAAAAACCAGCCAAGTGCGAGACTCACGTGAAAAGGGTTCCGTACATTCACGTATATTGAGATTTTCTATGATATTTTAAAATAATAATATATGCTTAGATTTCTTATAGGTTTTCCTGTAAACTACAAGGTGAAATCTTTTACATGATACAAAATTATGTTTTCTAAAATGAAAAATTGATATCTTTGACGGCGACAATACCTACACAAGACAGTATATCTATGTATAGTCAACCAAGTTATTCGTATTACACTTCTCCATACAATTATTAAGCAAAGATCTAAGGCGAATAACTATGTTGACCGTACTAGTATTAAGGAAATTATGGAAGTATACTTATTTGGTTAGTCTAAATTACGTATTTGCTAAGCTCCTTAATGGAAGTATATTATACCTATCATACAACTTACCTAATGGTTACTAAATAGTCATTAGCCATGAATAATATTGAATAATACAGAATGACCTTAGGTACACAGTTCTTCACTAGGCAATAAACTTTGTTTCGTTGTTTTAACCTTTCAGAAATGTTATTCTTAAATTTTTTGGAATATTATCGCTTACCAGCAGGTAGTTGAAATGTTGAATAGGACTTCATTTGCATTTAGGAAGTTATACTACCCGCCATACCGCTTGATGGCTTGGGCATTTGGATTACACGACAAATCACAAAATGGCGTGACGGTAATACGAGTAAGTACCAAAATATTAGTTAGGCATAAGAGTATAATATCATGAATTGGGGGAATGTCATAAGTCTACCTAAGAATAGCATTATCTGGCAGTTAAAACGATTTGTTATATTATGTACCTATTAATAAAATCACTTTTAGATTATCTAATGATGAAATAATTCGGTTTCAAAATATGACTACTGCTATGTATTTAGGTATAATAATATTTAAAACATTACACGTATCAAAACATTCAGATGTAAGACAACAAGGATTTATTGATTATCTAGCGAGATCAACAATAAAAGTTTAGGACGGTGATGGGTGCCACGGTAAATCAATGTCCCACATTTATTGCGCCCACGGTATAAGGTTTTTAGAGCCATTGTTTACTTTAAGCAATTAAAAAAAAACCTTAGGTACGTAATATTCGGTCTGAGACTTTTAATACCTTTCAATGCGCATTGCTCGAAACATGGCTTCAAAGCCTATTCATCAGCTCTCTAAAGAGTTTTTTAAATATGTGTAAGCTCATCAAAGCTGTGAAGATTTTTCAAACATGAGTAGGCTTTTGCGTTATTTTCAGACATATTAATGTTATGGCTTTGACCCAGGTCATGATTCTTTCATAGTAAATGACAAAGACAGGATATTATCTCCATTTAAGCAGTTCGTTCATTCACTTTAGTTGCGCTACTTGTGTTCATGTTGTGTCTATTAGATTATGGTATGCAAAAGTTCGTATAGAAACGTTAAATGCATTAGCATCTTACTTTCGTTTTGAGATAAAATATTTAGGTACTCAATGTAAACTTACTACTGTATCCCAAGCTGGAATCAAATATTCAACGAGTATATGGACAGTGGGACACTAGGGAGGTCGTAAGTTTCTCGCATCAGGGTGTTTTACGATACGACCGTCCTTGGAACTACCGAGTGCTGACTCCCGGCGTCCCGGCTAAGGCTTCTAATTCGAATTATCTTCAAATACATATACCTATTAGTTTTTTTATTGCCCTAAAAAAAAATAGACTTAGTAATTGTTGCTCAGCTTCAATTCGAATTCTACGTGAATGGTTGTACAATGTACATTATTGTATTAGAAAACAATTTAGTCACTTTTTACGAGTTTTCATGAAATACTGGTAAGTATTACCTTTGACAGGTTTAACTAGGGTTAGTTAAACACAGTTTAAAAAACTAAGCGAATAGTTAGGATGTACCTACAATATGATAAGATAATCGCTTGTTCTTTGTTAATTACTGTAGGATAACATGTCTTATTGTTAATATGCAATTCAAAGTCATTTTACCTGCATTTGCATCTTATTATGTTATTCTTGATATTATTCGAATTTAAACTATTACAATATTATGTATATTACAAAGTATAAAACCGAATATTCGAGTACCTGAAGCTTTCGAATATTTGTATGCCCTACTCCCGGCCCACTTAGGGATGGCTCACATTAACGGGAGTGTCCGAACAGTTGACGGACTGTCGTAGTGTCCGTCGGCTTGCCCCGAACTTCGGAATTTGCAAATTTCGAGCACCTGTCTCTGTTACACTAGCTAAACCTTCGTTGGAGTGACAAAAACAAAGGCTAAAAATTTACGAAATTTGAAGTTCGCGGTAGGCGGCTAAACACTGAGTCAATTGGTACTTTAACGACATTCAACCTAGTCGGCACTATTGTTAGTAACTCTGCTTATAAAGCTGGTGGTGGTCCTAGGTTTAAATTCCAGTTAAGGCTGCGTTTCCACCAGGGATGTGCGAGGATGTGTTTGCATACAAATGACACCTATTAATGACTCGAGCGAGGTGTCATTTGTATGGAAACATCCTCGCACATCTCTGGTGGAAACGCAGCCTTATATTGGCTTATAGTTTCGCCATATCCGTCTATCCGTCGGTCCGCAGCACAGCTCAGTGGTCGTTAGTACTACAAATCTGCAATTTGGTACAGGTATACAAATTAATATTGCCAACAAAGTGGTAGAATAAAAACTAGTAGGTAAATATATTTTTCTTCGGGTACCACCCTAACTGGTGAAGTGGGGATGATTTTTTTATTTCATGTAAATCACGTAATCCTATAGTATGGCGAGTATGGGGTATCATTGAATAGGTCTCTTAAAAAGAATAAGGGTATTAAAGGTAAATCTTCTTCATAAGCCAATATGCCCTCCCCTCTAAATTTGATCCGTAGGTCCAAAATATTAGAAAAAAAATCATGAATACTTTAAAATAAAACTATTTCGAACATAATTCGCCTATCCGTTTTTGAATAACTACGCAACCCTACACTGAGCATGGCCCGACATGCTCTTGGCCGATTTTTTCCATATGCGGAGACTAAAAGTTGATGCAAAATTGAAATACAATTCACGCTTTACTTTGCTCATCGCCGCATCGAAAATGATTGCAAATAATAATAATATGGTTACAAATGAAATGTTCCTGGAGTGCCGATACCGATAATGAGCGGTAATAAATATGTCAATTATTTTATCACGCGGAATTAGATAGTCTCATTTCCTCTGGCAATGCTGTAGGTAACAATAACAATATTACTAATATTAGAAACAAACAACAATATCGCAATACATAGTATATTACTATAATATACTATAGACCGGGACGAAAGAGGTTGTCGGCCGAAGACATATATAGACATAGGATAGGTTTGAGGCTGCGACCATATATAACATGGACGTCTAACGCCAGCTCAAAAATGCCCCCAAAACCAATTGTGCCGGACATAGCGCTTTTCGCGACACCGCGCATATTTCGGCGCAACATCTTTGACAAATGTTTATTGAATATCGCCTATCAAAACTTTGATGGACCAATCACAACTATTTTTAAATAGCGGTTTAAGTTTTTATAGGTTGACATTCAAATTCCTTGCCGTGATGCATTGAACAGGGGGTGACACTTGTCAACTAAAATTCAGGACCGTTTTTGAGAGGCAATTTAGTATGGCGTGCGGCTTCCATGTTTTATTTGTTCGTAGGTTTGAGGCGGGCAACCCTATGTTTCCGGCCGAGGTATGTATAGTGCTTTTGTTCAGTTCAATTTTTTTATAATTATGCATAGTGGCAGAATGTCATGATGCCTGTGCCACAAATTTATGTGGAATGGAATAAAAAAAGAGCACTTTGCCTGCCTAGGCCTTCAAGATTTCTATTAAATTCCATTAATGACCTCTTGTCCTAGTCGCATACTTCGCAGCCTATAAGGACTATAACATAAATATTATTACAAGTAAGTATTACCTAATTATGCTAAAAGTTTGAAGAGAACAGGTAATCCTTTTCAATAATTTTTTATGGTATTTATATTCACGTACGATTTGTATTGCTAGATGAGTTATTAAACAAAATCGGATGGTAACAACAGAATAATAATATTCTTGTAAACAGAACGTTTCCAAGAAAATATGATTGGAAACGATTATTCGCCTGTTTGTACTTCACTGGTTTTGATATAGGTATTCATTTGTTTAATAGCTATTCGAAAATCTGACAGTATGTCATGTCATGCTAGTTGCAGTTACAAATAGTCGCGTGTAGGGAAGGCGAGATTTTATAAATATGACCGTTTTTTTTTCTTAATTTACAGCATAAGTAATTAGGTTTCTTATCGGGAAGGAACATTATTTCGTTTTTCCACGGTATATTATTTAATCTAAGAGCAGTTCAAAAATGTAGGTAAACAATTTATTAGCGCTGAAAGTGTGAGTTATTTAGTTATCCATTTCCTATTTTGTTACCAACTTTATAATGATGTGATTTTCAGTTCAATTTCGATTCAGTACAGTTAAGGTATTACATATTGTGGATTTTCTTAATTACCTATGCGAACTACTAGACATAAACACTGATAATCATACAAAGGTACGGTAACAAAATAGGAAAATTAAACTGTAATTTGTCAAAGGAACAGTCTAGACATAAACCGTGAGGCTGATGTATTTGGCGGTGGTGACCATTCCCCCCCCCCCCTTTTTTCTTTTTTTTTATTATTTTTTTTTTTTTTAGTACTGGCAACATTTTTTCAAAATTATTTTAAATTTCCTTATTAATCAAAATTGTATGTTTTGGTTTAATGCATGATGATCTTAAGATGTACTACAAATGGTTTTTGAAAAGAGTTGTCCCGCTGAGTTTCTTGCCGGTCCCAATTTTGGGATACCTTCCTAACAATACAATCATACAAAGGAAGGAAATACTTCTCAGGCAGTGGCGTAGGGATAGAACCGGCGTAGATTATTTATTTTGTCTCTTGTCTTCATTCTGAAAATATTTGTAATGAATAACTAGCTTAAAGTGTTCGAAACGTCGGAATGAAGTTAAAATTAGTTAATATACGCGAGTTTATCCGTTTTCATAGTTTTATTTCATGAGTAATCCTCGCGGTAACCGAAGAAAATATTATGTAATTTGTCAATTTGTCTTAATTAAACTTTTTGAGAACCGTTCCTAAAGAGTGTTTAAACTGTAGATAGGTTATTAAATATTGTCGTCGAGTACCTACCTAAGATGAAACCCGCTGAGTTGTGGTTTACCACAAAAAGCAAGATATGCATAGTGTATATTCCCCTGCCTGGATAAAGGTATATTATAAGAACATAATAATATAATATAGTTATAATAGTTATTTATGTGGCCGGCGCATAATAAGAGGCATTAAACATGAGTATGGTTTTATGAAACGAGCCGTAGGCGAGTTTCATAATAAGATCACACGAGTGTTTAATGCCTAATTATGTACAGTCACATACATAACTTTATCTACATCCATATCATTAGTTTAGAATGACAATTTACCTTTATTTTCATTGATATCCACTAAGTAATTACCTCTAAATATAAAAATTCAAATCAGTTGAAATCACTCAATTTGAATAAGGATATCCTACAATAAATATTTATTGAAAAAAAAAAAACAACAAAAAGAAGTAGACTTCATAATGTTAAAATTAATATCATGACAACGATACTTTAATGTCAACATTATGATGCACTGTACTCTGCCTGTACTTTAATGTTAACATTATGATACAGCCACAGACACCGGTCTCTTAATATAGGTCATTACATTACCGCTTCTGAATACATAATAGGGAAATTATGAAATGGATGTAGATAAAATAAATTTAAATACCCGAGTCTAGAGTGCGATAAGTAAGCGATTTAAAGATTTCAGGCAGGATTGTAAGCATTAGTATAGTATCTGTTGTTATTTTATTAATTGTGTATTAGCTTCTCTTGCACCGCTCACAGTTTCTGTATTTTGCTCGATGGTTGACTGGTAGAGAATGTTTCATAGCATTAAGTCCGCCTTTTGTATGATTTTCATTTTGTGCAATAAAGATTAAAAAATAATAATTGGACAACAATATTTTATTAAGTATTGCATCTCAGTATTGCAAATCATGCTTGTAATACTTATGTAGACAGCTGTCATTAACTATTTACCATACTGGATAACATTACCGTTTACTTACAAGTCTTAAAACAGTTATCGTAAGAGCGCTCGTACACCTGTAAGTTCTTACGTAAGTTATAGGGACGGAGCTATACTAAGGAATGAGAGGTGAATATCACTATCTCATTCCTTAGTATAGCCGCGTCCTTATAACTTACGTAAAAACTTACAGGTGTACGGCTGGCCTAATAACTAAGTAGTAATTACTAAGTACATACCTAGTTGTAATTACAAAAAACAAATTGAATAGGTACAGTATACAGGAAAATAACAGCCCGTAGAACCCGTAACGATAGCTCCATGTAAAAAGTTACAGAATTATCCTTGTATTGTCTATTAATAGTAATTAACATGAAATTACCCCATCTATACATATAAACTTACCTCCAGTACATTATGTGTTATTAAAACACAAACCTCAAATCAATAGCGAGATTATAATACAATTGAAACCACTGCACACTGTATAGGGAGTGAAAATAATGCAAATACCTGAAATAAACCTTCGGTTCACCATTCAGAACGAATCGAAGTACTTGTGACCTTCTAAAAATGGCATGATTCATTTATCAGCCAGATTAACAAGCAATCCTTTTAATCCAGAATGGCTCATGTGGTGAATACATAATTAGTACGTAGGTATATACTCATCACCTAATGGTTGAAGTTCGTAATTTGTCAATTATTTCTGGGACTGACATTGCTGTTGTGTGCAGGAAAGCTCTATCCCCTGGGTGATGCTGAATGTGTAACAACCACGATATATTATTATGCGACTTACTTCTTCCAGAATCCCGCCTATGTGCCTGCGAAAACGGTTGCTGTCGAATTTATGGCTTCTTTACACTACCAATATCCATTGAACCCCGACTTGTATACAGTCATGTAGAGCTCCATCATTAATTGCTCTTTGTAGAGAAACCCTCTATTGGAGAATTCAAATCAACCTTTACACAAAATGGTAGTTCCGCAGAGAGTACCTTCAAAGGAAACACTCCATTCGATCAAACATAACATCCCACTTCTGAATCAAAAGAAGATGTAATGGAAAACTGAACTGAAAAATTACATACTCAAACCCACTTCTTAAGGACTTCTAGAGAAAATGTCACAATAAACTCAAAACTTAGAACAATTGTATCAAATTATACACGCTGAAGATTATTACATCTACGTTTATAGACGTGTACAATAATGTGTTATTATTCTAATAATGGCCATTATTCTCTTATTAATTACAAAAAAATATTGATCTTCCAGGAAAACAACCTCAAGAGCCGTAAAAACGTAGATAGGGATAGCAATGTACCGAGGAGAAGTTTCATAAGTTGCGAAACTTCTATAGATAATGTTCTCGGCAATTAAAATTTTACACGCAATCTAATCATGCCAAAACCTTGGTATATACATGCCTTTTAAGGTATATTTTATGCCTTGTTTACTCAGTTGTGAAATAATATAATATTCTTCATAACACTTTTTTAGAACTTAGTCTTTAGAACTAAGTTCTTCTCTAGACTCATTTTCATGAAAATTCTCGGAATTTTCCGAGTATATTCCCGCAATTTTGTGAATGTTCTACAACTTGGACATACGTTCCCTATCTAGATAGGGAACGTATTTTAACCCTTAAATGCATATTGATGTATATATGCATCATGTATTTTTGACTTTATTGACAGCATGTCAGAATTCAAATTTGAATAAATCTTTGTCAAGGTCATGCATTTAAGGGTTAAGTTTGATGCGAACAAAGAAAATGATCCTTCGTGCATATTAAAATCTGAAATATATCTAAACACAATCTGTTCGGATTACAATTTAATTCCGTTCAATAACTTATGTCGTTTTAAAAAGCAATTTAACACTTTATTATTTACCATTTTATAAATGAGTGACAATGACATAACATAAAGATGTTACGCAACGCAACAAACTGAATTGATTCTACGAATCGAGAGCGCGTTTCAGTATTCAGCAGCTAAGTATTACTAATTGATTTTATGAGAAATTCCTCCTTCACGATAGGAAGTTGCAAAATACGGTGGCTTTCCGCCGTCATCCGTTGCTGACTTTGCAATTTGATCGAAAATATCTTATATCGGTATTGATCCAGCAGGCACATAGTCTGTTTTAGAAATTAACAGGAATTAATGTTATTGTGCTGTTCCACTTCCATCAGTCTTCAAAGCGATTTTGAATGAGAGAGCGGACTTTTATTAATTTAATAATAATCGTTACGGTTCCATTCCTGGAATTGATAGATTAGATTTAGATCTTGAGACATTTATGATCAATGAGACAGAAATTCTTAAAACATTTGAATTAACTCATAGACTTTTGTTATAACATAAAAGTTTAAAATCGCAAGAACCGTTGCAGGGATCTGTTGTCTCTTCCTGTACTTTTCCCTGTTCAATAATAACAGCGGAGAGAGACTAATCCTTTGCACTCATTAAAAAACAGGGAGGCATTAAGCCTGTGCTTTCTTCAGCTATTAACGCCGTATTTAGACTGATTATTTTAGTAATCTCGTATATTACGCGCTTACTTTATTCTAAAAGTGGCCTTGTTTTTTCTGTATTTAGAGTTCATCAGCCCAAAGTAAAATGAGAGCGTAAAAAAGTAAACAGTGGATTCACGGGCCGCGTGTCCACTCACAAGCGAGCCTGTCTCACGGATAATGGCGCTCACGTCTAGTGGGATTTAAATAATGGGGCGTGAGGGGTCCAGGCTGTGTTTCCTATTACCTACCTCTTGATGGTAGGCGATTCGAACGCTCAGGCAAACCGGTGTAATTACGACCTCAATCCCCGTAAAAACTACAGGTAATATGAGCTAGAGCTTATACTGGATTGTTTTAGCATTCGCCTCGTCGGTAGACTCTGTAGGCAATTGGCTCGTCACGTCCCAGCCTCTGTTTGTACAGTCCCGAGTAAAAAGGACTCCAATCTGACGCTACACGCACTGTAAATCCACTAAAGCTACATTCACTTTGGCATGTAATGGCACGGTAAGTCTGAATTATCCTATTGAAGATTGTAAAAAAATGCTAATTAGATTATAAGATACTTATGACTGTCTTAAATACCACATAGTATGAATGTGGCCCTTTTGTTACCTCTGTTTATGTATCAAGTATTACCAAATAGTCACAGTCATTTGCAAACAAAGATATTTACCGAATCAAATCAAAATCTTTACCTGCTGAAACATTGATGCAATTGTCTTCCTTGCAATGAGAATAAAAACGATGTTTTAAAAATGTCGTCGATATTATTAGATAGGACGTAGATTTTTGCCTTCTGCTAATCTGCTCTCTCTTTACAGACAGTGAGCAGTGAGTACACTAAGTAAGTACTAAACAATCGTCAACAAAATATGAACTTTGAACTTTTAAATCGTGTAATCCATTTCGTAAGCACTCAAGTTTACCTTTACGTTCGTGGACACAATATTCAGTCAGCGTGTAGTTTCACACTCAATTATTGGAAAATCAGTTGGTTAAATACGATTAACCGGTATATGTGGATCTGGCAGCACTACATGTCACTGAATGCATTTCCCATTTGCAAATGCTCTCGGCTTTACACAATAAGCTTTCCCCGTTTTACTGGGAAATAGTAAACAGCTTAACAAAATGCGTGGCAGCAATATTCCAAGTATCTTCTAATTGGATTCGTGTTAATTAGCAGTCTTTGCATAAGTCAACTTGTTAGAAGTCTGCAAGTACTTACAGTAACACATGCCTACTTAATTATTGGCTCTTTCGTTAATAGCTTGAGCCTTGATGTTCGGAGAATCTTGACGGCGATATACAAGCTTCTTTTTACGCAGGGCATAAAAGCCGAGCGGCCGGAAGGATCCCTGTCTAATGGGCACATTACACTGCGAATGAGCTCAATCGGCTCTCTCATTTTGGGTGACTTATGTTATGGTTTCGTTTTAACGAAAGATTCACCATATCGCGTCGGGAACTCATACTCGAATGTAGAAAGGCGGGTAACATTATTTGCATCATATGAAAGAAAGTGGTTTACTTATTTTTATACATATCTTTTTAAAGTAGGGGACGGCATAAACCGCATAGGGATTAAAAGCTTCTACGAAGGGGAGGATGATAATGAAAGCTGTGTAGCTGTCTTAAAATCTCTGTAGCAGTCGACTTAGGGGAATGTAATGCCATTAAGAGCTTGTGTGTAAGTAACTTATTTAAAGTATAAATAACAATCTAATTTAAATTACTATTCGAACACTTACAATGGGCTCTCACTTTCTTTTATTTACGATCGAAAGTAATTACTAATTATTATTGCAGATACATAAAAGCCGCTTCGACTTACGAACGAATTCAATTGGCAACATAATATCAATCAGAAATTTAATTATGCCAATTGCTCGATTGCTGAGTAAAATCCACCAGTCGTAAAATTCATAAATGAGTTGATTTCATTCATTGGAAACGTGTGTGAGAGTTAACTCTTTTGTGTTATCACTTGTATTCATTCAAGTTTATTCTCATACCTAACACCTAATTGCAATAATGCACATTTGTGCCATTTTATTCCAGTCTAAAATTCTAAATATGTAACACTGCACTTTTGAAATAGGCGTAGAGAAACTAGTTTCGAAAACTAATCGCACGCAGTCGGTGCAATTTAAGTACATACCTACTTACTTATTCGAACAATCAATTAAACGGACTTTAAGTCAAACCTCTAAGTTCTAAAATCCAGTGGATATAACTTATTCAATTATTCACTTGGAAAGACGGTCGTCGAATGATGTAAACTCGGTCTCTGCAAGTGCGAGCAACTACGTCGTTCATCTACGAGTACATTCATAATAAGAAATATGATTATTATTTATTTATAGTATTCAAAGCGAAAGTTGATTTTCAGAAGAATGTCATTCTGAAGACTGGTTTAGTAGCTTCAGGCGGAAATGGCGGAATCTACACGACTACATGAGCCTTCAGTGTCATAGTTGGTGCCGAAGAGGTACATATTTAATAATTTCGCAACATGATTGAAACTCAGATTTAGCTCGCACGCCTAATAGGCTTAATGTATTAAATATACATGATGATGTCGATAAGATGTTAGCGAAGCGATATTTTGACGATACTACAAGTATATACTGGACAGCAAAGACAGAAACAAAACATTTTTATATCGTCGATTTGTGTAAGATGTCCCAAAATATTTTTTTTATTATTATTGATATATCCCTTATTTTGTATAAAACAAATCATACAAGTCTGCATACCTAATTCTTCCAATGATGGAGCCTCATACTTCCTACCTAGTTTCCCACGTAATAGTAGCCACACTTCCCAAAAGTTAAAAGCTGGGCTGCAGCGGCCCTACCGCGAACTTCGAAATCCGCAAATTTCGAGGATTTGTCTCTCACTCTCTAATGACGCCTTCGTTGGAGTTACAGAGAAAAATCCTGGAAATTTACGAAGTTCGATTTTCGCGGTAGTAGGCCATTGGCTGTGATTCGCAATGAGACCAAAAGTGTGAACCGTCATCGTCGGAGCCGCCCACGGCGGTGTCACGGTCACGCGCGGTTGCATCAGCCGCCACGCGCCGCGGCGGGCGGCAGGCGGCCTTATGCTCCACTAGCCTGGCTGACCACTCAGCTGTACGTACAGATCCCAATTTAGGTTAGTAATTTGAGGTAAATTAACTGTATTTGTTCACATGTATATGTCAGTTAAGGTGCATTAAGACCAAACGAGCATTCGCTATTCTAACCCCCTACTCTGAATGCACCTTTAGCTTCATGATGATTTAATAAAAAGAGATTTAATGCATTAAGCAACCTTGCCAAAATGGCAACCTGTGACTGTTTAATTCCGTTAGCGTCAATTTTTCATAATGATACATTTTTATAAAAAAATATGTCAGTAAAACACAATCAGCCATTTTATACTTCGGATCGTAAGTATCGTAACCATTATATCATCGTTTCCTAACAGTGGGTAATTAATCGCTAATCAAAAACCATGCCCGCTTCACAGAGGTTAGTGTTATTGGCAAGCTTTTAGATGCAGCCAATCTTTGCGCACAACATTCTTAATTATTTTACTGAGAACGTTGGTTCTGTGTGGCGCCTGTTGTTAGATCATGCATGTCTGTGCAATGTACTGTCAATCACTGTGTGTGGTAAAGTTTCATTTTGAAGATTTGAATGTTAAACTTCCACATATAACTTTAAATTGATAAAGTTTATATACGTACCAAAGAAAAAGACCAAGTTCACCAACATCGTGAGATTTTTACCTACCTACCCACATTCTCATTTGCGGCCGATTCCTGAACTCCTCGCCCACCCGGTCTCAGGAGACAGGATTAAAATCGTCGGATTTATGAAATCTCTGATAAGAGCTAGGTGCCTTTTTCTTCATTCAACGCACATGTTATTATTGTATTTACCAGTCCTCGGTCGCTTTATTCTATACTTGGATACTGGGGATATGTTCGCACTATCGTAACGTTTCATTACTCTCATTAGATAGGCCTATCTATGTATCCTATTCTCGCGACATCATTATGTCTTACCATTTCCGTGTTCCTAACAAGGTGAGACAGGTGAATCCCCATAGTGTCGCCATAAAGTATTGTAGGCAAATAGTTAGACCCAAGTGGTTTGTTCACTCCATATACAGATAAGACAGGCCTTTGTAAAAACATAAAACTCCACTTTTTCCAATGAACAGGTTATAAACACTGCCTTGATGGTATGCAGTGGCACAAAGCAAGTATCTTGATGAACTTAATAACACGCGCCTTGTAAGACTTCTTGCTTAACTTAGCATGCAAAATCCACCCATGCATACTAATGGTTTCTGGGCTCTGCAGATCTTTTTCATATAAGTAAGCAATTAAGTTTAAATAACATAAGTATGTACCGATAGGACGAGTTTTGTAAAGGCGTTGTTGTACTCCTAATCGATGCGACATAATAGATATGTGAGATATATCTAATGTAAACAATATGCGTCCGTTAGACAAAATTATAGGTAGGCAGGTTTAGCTGTTTTTAGAGGAATTGTTTGCCGATCTCCGTAGTTTACATAGTCGTTATGATCTGGCAAACGAAGATCTGGGTTCAAGTCCCGGTTAGGTCATTTGTTCGTGTGGATCTCACCTAAATACGTACATAATATATGCTAATAGTATTAAGTATCTTCGGATGTTTGAAAAAAAAAGAGATGCCACTAAAGAGCAATTATACTTATTCTAAGATCGTCCGATATGTACTCATGCAGACCAAAAGAGCATTCGCTGTTCTATCCCCCACTCTACGAACTCAACGAATCACGTTTCGTGTAACGATCGAATTTCGTAGAGTAGGGGGATAGAACAGCGAATGCTCTTTTGGTCTGCATGCACCTTTACAGAACCACATTTAATGCCAAGAGCGCCACTGGGAGCTGTCGGTAATTTTGTTCACATGTCGCCGACTCCGGGGGGAGTTTATCACTATACTATTTGCAGTGTTAGGATAAAAACAAAGGTTATCCCTGCGTGCCAGCCGGCGTTAATTGTATAGTGAATAACTCCCCTGGATAGTCGTAAGGCATATGCATAAAGTTATTGAGGACTCCTTAGTGGTGTTCTTGGAATTGAAGTAGCGTACGTTGTACAACAGGTTGGCGTGCAGCGATAACCTAGGATTTTGATCAGGCAGTGAAAGTGCTATATGGCCCTACGATTTCATGGGTTATTCCCACCTGTTACCACTGGGAACAACTGGGAATTAAAATTCCCAACTGTTACCACCCAGTACCACCCAGTAGTTACCACCATATATTTTAGTGGTAACTAGTGGGAAAAAAATCCCAGTAGTTACCACCAAGTACTCTGGTGGTAACAGGTGGGGAAAAAATTCCCAGTTGTTACCACTGGTGTCAAGTTGGTGGTAACAGGTGGGAATAACCCGATTTCATGAACTGTAGCCTTGCCTTACCATGAGTTGTCAAGTAAAGGATACTTAGACTGCTGCTTTTGAGTGAAACGTAACGAAACCGATAGGTACTTGCAAAGAGAGCGCGCTGGTGTGTGACAGGGTACTTCGTGTATATCAGGACCCTCTTGAAACACAGGGAAACCTAGTTTGAGAGTCAGGCACCTATCATCATGTGATAACCTAATGTTGCTATAAAGATATTATTACCATTGTCTTCATTTCATTACTTTCTCAGGCTAGGCATTTTACAATATGATTAGAAAATGAAAATACAATACAACATACAAAAACAATACAAAATATAAACACATTAGGTATGATAAAACCTAACGAGTAATCCCACGAAATGTCAAAATAGTCTTTGCTTTTTTTGACTAATTTCGGTATTATTTAGATATTTCATAATATCTTAGTATTTATTGAAGTCACTGAGAGGGTCTTATCGCAATTTCAAAGTATAAAAGCGTATAAAATGAATATTTTATCAAAATTGTAATTCAAACATTGTCACTGTCATAGCGGTTTAATATTATTATTTAATATACTACTACTAATGTGCAATATATAAATATGTATAAACTGAGCAAGAGAGTTACATCAAATGGCTTTCGCGTAAGTCATTCATCATTATCACAAGTTTACCCGCTGAATAGAAGCCTTACAATCTTGCAACATGTCAGTATCCTCTGTTGATATAATTTGTTCCTCGTCTATAAACACCTGCTGTAATTTGGCTCGTACATGCAATTTGCGATGTCTAGGTGTCTCTTTCAAAAACGGTAAAAGGCTCATTAAAAAATGAGTATCTGGGTCGTCCACGCTTTGTCTAAAACACTGTAATAACTTATCTTCATCAATTTGTAATGGTCTGTAGTCCATTTCGTCATATTGGCGTCTCTTTGTTTTTTTTCTTAATGGAGATTTAAAGGTTTTTTTCGTAGATTCGTCGTTTGAGGATTGATCAGAGGACGGCGGCGGCGGCGGACTGTTGACATTTATATATGCGTGTGAACTATCTTCTTCAACATAAATCTCGCACGTATCGGGCGCGCCACCTTTGGTTTCCCTTCGAGACATTGTATTCCGAAGAAAAAATAGTAACTTAAAATGTGGCCATTTTGAATCAAGTTCTGTTGCGGCTTCTTCACCGGATTTTGTGCTGTTGGCTTTCTTCAGCTCTTTTCCAAAAGTGTCCCTTAGTCCTCGCCACTTTTTCTTTAGTTCATCAACTGAAATAGAAAATTACAGTTACATTAATTATGTAAGTCTTTATAAAAGGATTAAAAGGTACAAAGGCCAACACAGTTCGCTGACTAATCCTTAAGTATAACAATTTTCACGTAAAAGTTTCCCTAGAAAGAAACCCGAGCTTGATCGTTTGTTCACCCCAAAAATCCTCCACGTGTCAAGTACCTAAGTGAATCGCTAGAATAATTTCCTAACGAAATACAGCATAGTAACCTTTCGCAATGTGGAGATGTTTTTCTGCCGCCCTTGCTTACAATACAACTACAAAACTACAAACCATCGGCAGCACCTTGCACGCTCCTAAGTACGGCAGTTTAGGTTATTTTATTTTGACATTTTTGTATAGGTACCAAAGTGCTTAGTTATTTCTATAAAATATTACTCTGTCTTCGTAATGTAAATAACGTTTCGTCAGGGGTTGTATTAAATTCTAAGTATTTTAAGGAAGGACCAAATATTAGGTATATGTACCCATATAGGAACCTAAAAACAGAATCTAAATATTCATGATTTCGCTCAGGAAATAAAGCGTCACATCACATCACATCATCAGCCTATGATAGTCCACTGCTGGACGTAGGCCTCTCCTATTAACTATGCGTATAGACGCATTAGGAGGTAAATGCCCATAATCGCCACGCTGGGCAAGCGGATTGGCGATCGCAGTAATGTGTCTACTATGATGACGCTGCTGCCCATCATCAATCTTGTAGAATGGTCAGTCACACTTCAATCCCTTAGTCGACTCTTACGACACCCGCAGGAGGAGTTGGGGTAGTGACAAATGTATTCTTACTGCCGTCACCACACGGCTCAATGAAATAAAGCGTATCTGTAGTTAACGATATCTAATAAATACCTAAAAAGTTGTACAGTTACGACTAATGTGAATAAACAGTTCAAAACATGTCAGAGACATAAGGATCAAAATCGATAATGTTATTATATTTATAGACCAAACAACAAGGACAAGACATGCGATTAAGTACCTATCTGTCATTTTGATACCACACCGTTATAATTACGTCTTATTACGTTCATCGTACTCGTACGTATGAATATGAATGCGTAGGTTCGAATCGAACGAAGTTTACTTACCGGATATTTCCATTTCTTCCGCCATTTTTTGCCACGCTCTTCGTTGAAGGTCACGCGAATGGTAACTCAGATCGTGCTGATCCCATACACATTTGTGTCTTTTAACTAAGTTAATAAACTTCTCTGTATCCATTTCCTAGTATTTACTGAGCGTTATATTAAACCACAAGTCCGTACGGATTCGGACGTGGTCACTACACGTATTTATACGCACGACTATTCGACTAACCGGTCCGGTCCACCGCGCGGTAGACAGCGCGTTCTTTGTGTAGGTCGGGATATTTCGTGCGTATTCGTAAGTGTTCGGCACGAGTAAAATGGGGGAGCCGAGCCGGCAATAAGCTAAATCGTTGATGGCGCACATGTAGTGGGTAGATACAACTAGAGGTACTCTTTTTATCTATTTGGATTGTTCGTAACTACTTCAAATCGTAATAATACTGTAAGATTAATTTCAATAATTCATAATCATGAATTTAGTAGATTCTGTCTTTAGTTTCCTATACCAACGGGTGTATAGCTAATTATCTGTATTATCTGTAACAATACTTATTTCATATACCTACAATAAACACTGCTAACTAAGTAACCACCTTAACTTAAAAATACGTAAAATAAATAATTATAAAGGACCATGCGTCAAAATTGCCCCAAGACCAACAAACATGAGAGTTAGATCATTAAATAGGTCTTTAACTTTACTTCATTTCATTATATGGGCACGAAATCGAATTCCATTGCAGAACTGAGATATTAATATATTTGTCAGCCTGAATACGAGCTAATTCAGTAGAAAACCTCTGTAGATTTAGCCACTAGTTTATTTTGGTAGCTGCAGCTACCAGTGATCACCCTTATTTTGTTGTATGTAAAAAAAAGGCTAATGTCAAAAGAAAAAAGAAACTAAGCGAATGAGGTGGTTAACATACAATCACGTGTGCACAATCTTTTTTTTTACACACTTCAATATCCTAATGATTAACGACCAGTATCTCTGATCTATGAGATATTCATATTTTTGTCAGTGTGAATACAATCTTCACACTGACAAATATGAATATCTCAGTTCTGCAATGGAATTAATCTTGGTGCCCATAGAATGAAATGAAGTAGATTTAAAGACCTATTCAACAATGTAACTTTTAGCTGTGTTGACTTTGGGGCAAAGTTCCATACAAAGTTGGGCATGGTCCTTTATTAATGGTATTCCTGGTACCTGGTGGTCCATAGGTTTTGGACGTTTTGGTATTCCTACCCGAAAATAAATGTTGCTCAATTTAGCATTTATATATATTTGATTATTAATACCTTTTAAACTCGGATGTCAAAAATGGTTTTTTCATAAATATATTTCACGACTATACCTATACAGTGTGTGTCTTCCATAACGACATTGATTTTATTTAAGTCACTATAGTTTAAAGTGCTGTTAACCGTTTTATCAAAAGAATATAACGATTACATATTATAATTAAGAGTAATGATTTTTTTTAATATTTAATCTTGAATATTTTTCACGACTATCTATAATCCCTAAATATATAGCTCATAATGTACCTAAGTAATTGTATAATAAATAATCTACATGTTTCCCAGTAATTTTAAGTTGACTGTGGTCTAGATATTTTTTTTAAATAAATTTATAAATATTTAATGATTACCCACGTCACGTCACTGACCGGTTTTTATAACTAACAGTAAACATACTCGTAATGAGTAAAGCAGGAAGCTGCCAGATAAAAAATGAAGCAAAGCAAGTAGCGGTTATGGTTCATGGTCCCGATGATTATAACGTGCAATTCTTTCTCATTAGTTTCTATTATGTTTTATGTTGTACACGGCAAGAATCTTTTTAATATAAATGCGGAACTGTACTCAAAATGTTTATTCGATTAGTATATTATATTTTATATTCAATTGATGAATGATTGTTTTTTTCATAGTAACGAACAATTAATACTCGTAGGTAGTAGTAGTAGTAAGCACTTTATTGTACATAATATTAATTCCGACATAAAAATGTTAATACACAGGCGAACTTATCCCTATAAGGGATCTCTTCCAGCTAATCGTAACAGTTTAATTTATAGGTAATCGTAATAATAACAAGTTGGTAGTTTTTCGAGGTGGTATCAGTACCTACCTATTTGATGTTTTCACACGAATTGCAAATTGCAACCCTAAACAGTTTTTTCGGAATTCGGCACAGACGAAGAGTCGTATTGATTGATTGCTCTTCTCTTAATGAGTGATAGCTTTACTTTCATGGCACTAGGACAGTGTGAGGTATTGGACTACTACTGGACACAAGTCGGGGTTATATGTAAGGTCAGTGTGGGCTAGTCCGGCATATTTTCTTTGTAAGGAAAGTCCGTCATATGCGTCTTTTATTGTTGTGTTAGGGGTGAAAATCAGATAGACAGTCTTACCCGCATTGACCTTAAGTAATTACTTACAAGGGTAATTAGGGTAAAGTATCTACCTAAGTAGGTAACTATAAGTTTTACTTCGCATTAACAAATGGCGTTAAATACAATTCTCCGAAACTGTTTCCCTAGGTACAAAACAAACAGCAACCAACACTGTCAACTGTACATCGATGTACCTTATTACAAATGCATAAGGTCTACCGATGTATAGCTAGCAGTGTGGGCGATGGTACTTTATGTAGTGTGGTGATGGTACTTTTCTCTTGGTTTGCCAGACTATATAAACATTGAAGGTTTAAAATAACATTTGAAAAGCCTATATATGTACCTACCTAGTTCTTAACACAGTAACTAGGTATTATTAATAGTGAATAGTCTTTTAGATAGGTACCTACGGTTGTTTTAAAAGTCAATACAAAACAAAATAAACCTCAAGGATGCACACAATTTATTATTCACCCTCGAGGGATTTAATAGTGGCAGATACTTGATACATGATTGGTATCGATTTTCACCCTCACGTTTTTTGTGTTCCGTTAGATTAGAATACCGTTTGCTATCTCGTTGATTCAAATATGTATAGGACTTGTGTTAAAAGAAAAATATAATACCAGGGTGCTTAGACAAGTTGCCAATCGCTAACGCTTATTCGTCATGAAAAAATCACCAACTATCACCATAGGAGTCATCAGACAAATCACGTGTAATTTTTTGTCACTCTCTGCTGAACAGCATACTTTTACTTGAAAATATCACCAAGTATCACCATGGGGGATGGGGGGGTCTTAAATAGGCCAAAATCGTATGACGTGATGAATGGACAAGCCCTTATGGCAAATAGTACCTACGATTTTGTACTGTGTGTGTAGAAAATTTAAGTTCATAGGGCCCCATGCAAATTGTTTGCCGAAATCGCGAAACGTCTGGTTGACGTAACTACCGAAGCGCTCGTGACTTCCCCGCACACCGTTTCAACATTGCGTGATGCAGCGAGGAAATGCCGCTAGCATCCTCTGTAGAATGCCACAAGGGCCAATCTTAGATGGGTTAGCTAGATTTCATTTATGTATATAAATTGTAAGGATTATAGTACCTACTAGTAATGGTACTAGGTACTTAGGCACTGGTCTCACCGCGAGCTACTGAGCTATGAACTATCGGCTATAAACACGAACAAAAGATACGCACTCTCGTTTAAAAACAAGAGACACGGCGATACTCGCACAACTATCAGCTATCACCGCCGGGCGAGTATCGCCGTGTCTCTTTTATTTACACGGGAGTGCGTATCTTTTGTTCGTGTTTATAGCCGACAGTTCATTGCTTCGTAGCTCGCGGTGAGACCAGTGCCTTATGTACCTAGCTGTAAATAAAGTACCTAGTTACCTACTTTTTGTTACACGATACGCCTCGACCACAAACTGCCCTGTATAGGCTGTGTACCAGCGACATTTATTTTCCTGTTCTGATAATTATGTTATTCGTTTGAGGAAATGTGATTTGTATTTACGGTACGTTTACTTATAAAACAAAAGCAAAAAATGAATTGTTTACTTGTGGGTATGTGCCTTATGTATCTGTAGGGCTAGTACTTGATTAAAGCAACAGCTTAGTATCTCGACAACATAGACGTCCTTCTTTACTTGATATAAGTACCCCCTTCTTCTTAAAGGGCTCCTAACTTAGCAAGCTGGTAAAGTATTGTTTTTTCCTTTCGGTTTTACCAATATGTCTATAAGAAGGAAAAGGACAAACAATACTTATCAGCTTGCTAAGTTAAGAGATGTTTATGAATAGGTACATACATCATCAGCCTATGATAGTCCACTGCTGGACGTAGGCCTCTCCTATTAACAATGCGTATAGACGCATTAGGAGGTAAATGCCCAATGATCGCCACGCTGGGCAAGCGGATTGGCGATCGCAGTAATGTGTCCACTTAATGACGCTGCTGCCCATCATCAATCTTTTATCAAATAATAGGTAGTCAGTGACACTTCAATCCCTTAGTCGACTTTTACGACACCCGCAGGAGGGGTTGGGGTGGTGACAAATGTATTCTTACTGCCGTCACCACACGGGAAGTCTATCTCGCGGCTATTTAGATTCTGTCGTACCATACGCAATACGCACTAATCATATGCTTATAGGCCTAATACTCGTATTGATCGAAACAAATCTTGTGTCGAATTGCTTCAAAAGTAATGTCAGTAGGTACGAGTACTAACTTCATCCAGAAGACGCGGCGATTATTGGCTACCCACGATGATATCTGAACAGACAGATGCAGTATTATTCATGCAAAATTATCTCAGTAAAAACATTATACACATGTACACTTGTACAGGTATAATCGTAGGTGTACACGATTTACATGTTACGACTATATTTCTCAAGAGGCGACATAATAAAAATAATATATTGTCGCTAAATTGTAGTCCCTTATTTTCTTCAACGCTACGCTATATCGATAAGTTCAAAAGATGTGATAGGGCGGAACAAAGAAACATGTGAAATAATTTTATTTAGTCTTAGATTGCTCATAATACTTGTACGTGTAATACCGACGTAGATACCTAGGTTACTACTACTATATTACTGACGATTATTTATCATTATAATTAACAAGTAATAGGTATATTATAGGTCCTACATAAAGTTGATAAATATATAAGTTGGAAATTATAATTATATTTACCGCCAACAAAATGAGGCCAGCCACCCTACCGCGAACTTCGAAATCCGCAAATTTCGAGAATTTGTCTCTGTCACTCTAATGCAGCCTTCGTTGAAGTAACAGAGACAAATCCTCGACATTTACGAATTTCGAAGTTCGCGGTAGTAGGTCAGTTCACAGGGATAGAGTGAGGGCTCACTATCAATTTGATATTTGGAATGTTTACTCAGTACGCAGTAGCTGGTAGCCTGTCTGACTAAACAGTGTTATCGAAGTTAAAGACTAGCTCAAACCAACAGTGAAGGCGGGCAAGGCAATTGACCCTAATATCTGTTGACAACGAATTATCGCTAGTCGACATTACAGCGCTTCATACGATTCGAGATTGTTAAGAATTAGGACAGTCACCATCAGCTCTGCGGAGGTGCTGGATAAATTATTGAACATGTATTTCTGTCCTACTTATACTTATCTGTTGTACACGAGTGTGAGAAGAGCGGCAAAAATGGCCTAAATATATATGTATTGGCAAAATATGTATTCCAAGTTGTTAAATAAGGCTGTGTAAGGATATTTTATATTAAATAAAATTATCTATTAATTAATTTAGCCCAGGTAACCGAACAGGTGTTCATGATAGAAAAGCTTATAACTTGTAAGTTTAGATATTGGTAGAAAGGGAAAGAGATAGGGGTCTGTACCAGTAACTAGAAGGAAATGGGCTCGTTAATCTGCGGGTGGCTATCACAGGAAGTAGGTACTGGTCGCAATCGCAACCAGTGGCCAATTCATACAAATATTTACGACCTACGATTAGCATGCGTGCGAGAAATAATCGCCTGCCTCTACTGGATTAAACGTCTCTGCTACTGTTACTCGCATAAAACTGTTAGTCGCACAGGCTACGAATGTTACGATCTAGTTTTATATCGATACCTGACGTATCTGGATAAGTAGTAGCTGTGAAAGCTAGTGATTTTTATATTTACCTATCTATGGCGGTAGTTGATTACTGGGCACTTACTTATAAATGCAGCGATAAACGATACCACATTCAGATATGCTTTTGAGGAGGACGCAATTAACATGAAAGATCATAGATCGAACACAGCTACAACAGAAGTCGGCGTTTTTTCTCCTAAACTGCGCGCTTTATCGTAGCTTGACATTGCAATGACCCATTCAAATCAGTGAAGTAATTAAGTTTAGCAAGGTCGGTTCATTATTAATGATATCCATGGCGATGATCTACTGACCTCATTACTGCGCAGAATTGATTCGTTCGGATCGAAATCTAGCGCGAGTATCACCGGAGCATAGCGGTCTATTTCTGTGCGCCCTAGCCGTGGTCGGGAGTCAAACTCTAACGAGGGGTCAGAGGCTGGTTGCTATGATTTATAATGATCGCCCAGTAAACAGGACGGCGGTTTATCGCGCCGACCCGGCGGTTCTTCACCCCGCCTCTCGCTGCACCTCCAGGCCTGTCTTCCGGTCGCTTCCTAATAGAGATGAACCAGTATCATATGATTACTGAACATTTATAACTTTAGAGGTCACGTTTGTATGGTCCGTTTTCTCGCTGGTTTGCTTTAGGTAAGCAACTACAATTACAGTCGAGCTATCTCGGCGGAGTAATGTCCCAAGTGACTATGCATCCCGTACATTCATATAGTATTTTTCCAGGGGCACATGTATTCCGTGATTGTTAGCTCCTTGACTTGAGTACACGTGGTGTGCCACGCGTCGTCCTGCCTGCATAGTTAGGTCGTAAAATATATAACAAGAACTGAATGAGCTTTTAATTGGGCAAGCGTGGTAGAGTCATGCGACTAAAATCAGTAAAATTGTCATAATGTTCCCATAATTTTACGATAAACCGGTTTATTTCACAACTAAATAAGACATGTCATGGCGGATAAAGGTATCTTCACAAAATTTTGCATGATAAATCGATGAAAAGTTTATACTCAATACTGCATAAATAATTTCAAAGCATGGAACTTGGTTCCAAAAGACATATTTAGCAGTTTATTATTGTGTAGTAATGTGATATTATCTGTCTAATTTTCATGTGTAAGTATGGTAATGTATTTAATGTTTGTGCAAATACGGAGTAGATAACTACGTGAAAATTTACAACAGTGCCAAAATATCGGGGACTCGTGAATAAAAAAAAAATTGCATTGTAAATGTAACTGTCGTTTTAAATCATACTAATGACGTAAATGACCATGTTTAGCTTGTAAAATTCTTTATAGACAGCCTATTAGTCCTGAAACAGCAATCAGTAATTTGGTATGGTTTAAATAGGTTACCTACTAAGCGATCCAAGTACCTATATACGTAAGTGGCAGAATCTAAATAAATGGCTTTTGTAAATGATCATTAAATGATTTCGCAGCACATTGATCTTATCATGCAGTCAGTCGGCCGCGACGGATTAAATAACAGCACTGAATCGGTCTGTTGCCAGCTTAGTGCAAGATGTTATTCCACAGTGCAACGGCCAATCACTCAGGTTTATCTATTCAACAGAGGAGTTGATCGTACTAATCGCACTAGTAGGCTTAGCACAGGATCAGTGCGACAATATGTCCCCGCGAGATAGACTATCCATCCCTCTTTTATTCATATAGTTAGTAAAAGATGGAAACTCTCGCGGCGACATACTGACATACCAATCGTGTGCTAAGCATATAGGTATTTTAATAGCGTAATACTCCTGGGCAGCGTATTCTTTACTGTCTTTTAGTCTGGGCCGAGGACGAGGAGTATCTCTTAGAGACTGGAGTCACCCGTTCCGATAATACAGAGATAGAGCTAGATTTGTGAACCCGAAGACTAGAGCGTTGGTACAGTCGGCATCAGATCATCGGAGTGTTAAAAATAACTGAACACGCCTTTATTGCCATAAGAATAGAGGCATATTTCGATAATTTTGAGCGCTACGATATATCTGATGGTACGTTAGTGCCGACGTTCTTCAAATCATGTTGAATTCACTGTTAGTGAATGTGCTTTATTATATTACTTTGACATGTTGAATTTGTTTTTTAGCCAAAATACTTAGGTAGGAATATGATAGTCATAATTAGGGTTAGGAACTTTGGTGGCATTAGGTGAACAGAGAACAGTGGAGTCGTTGCTCAAATTATTTATGATTGATTAAATAATTAATTAATCAAAAATAATACATAAACATATTCCTTTTAACAGGGTTTTGCCCATTTTAAGTATTAAATAATTTTATTGTATTAATATTTGACTACCTAAAAAAATAAATTCAATATTTTTTTAAAGAATATAGCTTATGATTATGATATAATATTTATGGGCTTCGAGAAAACTAGAACCTTGAAAGTCAAATAAATATATTTTCTCATTTATCAACATTTTTAATGAAAATTACCTTTTTTTTACATTCTCAAAAATAAAATTCGTGTTATTTATTTAAATTCATTGATAAATCCAGCTTGAACTAAATACTAATTTCTTTATTATTTTATAAGTTAACCATTTATTCAAGTAAAAAATGTTTGTAACACCGACTCTACTGCTCGCTGTTCCATAAATGCCACCAAAATCCTAACCCTAGTCATAATTATAGTCAAGTCGGGTAAGTGAAACGACAAACAATTCTTACATTTACTAAGCAAAAATTCGCACCGGGGAATGTGAAATGTTTCTGTTACCCAATTTGACTACCTAGGTAGGTACATAAATGTCAGCCTCCGTAGCCTAGTTGGTAGTTACCCTGCCTACGATGCTGGAGGTTCCGGGTTCGAATCCCGGTGAGGGCATTATTTGTGTATTTATTTATCACAAATATTTGTTCCTTGATCGTCGTGTGTATGTATTTGTGTGTGTATGTTGTGTATGTATTTAAGTATCGAAATGTATCTATCTATTATGTATATCGTCGCCTTGTACCCACATCACAAGCCTTAATTGAGCTTACCGTGGGACTAGGTCGATTTGTGTAAGATGTCCCAAGATATTTTTTTATTATTTATTTATTTAAATTATCAGAGCCCATTTAAAATGTTTATGTGTGGATAATGGATTCAACAACAAAGGTAGTTTGTTGAAAACAAACATATTATAGGTACTCTGTTATTAATCCTATGTAAAATCTAACTTAACTCAATTACCAACTAAGATTAAGAGCCCGGTATAGATTTGAAAGTGAAAAGCGTTAATAATGAATCAACGCATATAAAATGTTAAGATAATAATTATGAACTATTGATATTAAAATAAAATGGTTTTGACACATATAGCGAAATCGCTCCTAGCGTGAGGTGTATTAAAAAACTAAGAACAAAAATTACTTCACTTTTATTCAGTTACAATTGAGAGTATATTCCTTTATATGTTAAATGCTAGCAGGATTATTTTTAGTTACTCTAATATAGCCACACAAAGACGAATTCGTAAAATAACTATGCCGGCCTGTTAACGATAGCGTTAGCAATCCTGAATCAATCCATTCGTTACTGTGTGCATGTAGTTGGTCACGTATAGCTTCCTGCACCCAAGTCCAATACAAATAATTCACAATTACAGTGAAAGTTATTACAAATTAATAATCATAATATTCACAATCGCGGTACAAAAGAGTGATTTACTGTGGCTATATTACTGGAGTTGTTATCAAGGTTTGATTAATGTTTCCACACGCGAGTGACAGTACTTCCAGGGTAATGGTTCTGATACGAAAGTAATATATTATTTGTGTTGCGTGATCACTGTTTTAAATGCGGGACGATATGATTGAATTGACCACATTCCGATATTGTGACGAGAAAATCGTGTCTGATCGTGCGATTGAAAATATATGAATAATCTGAAAGTGGAGTTCTAATTACAGTAGTTTTACTTGCGTTCATTTTTTTACTTGTACCATTTATTTAACTATAAAGTTAATATCTTTCTTGTCGTATTCGAAACCGAAGTTGTGATTAGAAACATCACGAGTAATATTCCTTTTTTGAATCCCTAATTCAGTTAATCGACCTCCTGTCATTGTAGCTTCTAGCTATAAAAAGGCCAATTTTTAAACTTAACTTTTCAGTTGGCGCAGGGAGGATTAGGATTTGAGTCAGCAAACTTTTCCAAAGGAAACAATTGTATAGGTAACACTAAAATCACTACTACGTGAATTATGACGAGTGACACAAGTGAGTTAGAATATCAAATCCTGTTGAACTTTGGGTATGAAATAAGAGAGCTAACCAAAACATTATGAAATTATTATAGTGTATATGTAGATATAGATACATTATTCATGAATTTTGCAAACAAATACTACTGCCGTCAAGTCCCTCGCCACCGAATTACTTTTATCGGACACGCTCTTATCGTACACGTACCTACCTAAATACATACAATACACATTTTATGAAACATAATAAGGTAAAATATTAGTAAAAGTAGAGGTATTCCTACATAAGTACCTATTCGCGTGCATCATGTCAAGTGTACCAGCCACATTAAAATAGGGAAAACTGACGCAATGTGGATTTTACTTTCCTTAATAAATATTGCATGAACTAGATTCCACGGTGGCTGGTTTGTCAATAATTACTACCGTAGTTTCTACAGTAGTCAGAAAGCAATAATATAACTTTAATATCCATAACTTAACACTCCTTGACCGCCCTTCTAATACAACGGAGGAATAAAAAGCGAAATCAACATTTGAAGGGTCCACGGCAAAAACATGTCTAACCAATTCCAATTTCAGAAGGAAAAACAACCTTAGTTTTAAAGGAACAAGGTACAATTTTACCCTGATTTTCATAAGGATTAGACATGTTCTTTCCGTGGACCCTTCATTTTGTAATACCATTCTAATTCTATCTACAATGCGTTTGTAATAACGACAGATTTGTGTCGTTTTCAATTTCTCTCAAATCTTCATTTTTCAGTATAATATAATAGTAGTATGAATGATACTTACCTGACAATACTCAAGGAAATATTAGGTATATTGCTGGTGGTCAACCAGCAATAACACGAATTGTGATCAAGAGTATCAAGCCCCTCGCTTATTTCATGTTAATCGTATTATTTATTAGCGACCCGCCCTGCATGGCTTCGCACGTTAATTTACTGATACGTGCTGACTAAAACCTTTCTCTTGAATCACCTTTTCTATTTAAAAAACCGCGATGTAATCCGTTGCAATATTTTAAAGATTTACAGTTTACAATTTTTTTTAATGCCACCGTGACATTTTTGACTTGATTACATTCTTAGTTAAGTACTTGGATTTCTGTTTATTAAATTGAGTTGCGGTTTAATAGATGGGTGTTAACATTTTGACGTGCTTACTGAATATAACAAGCCAATTCGCTCCTTTAAAACAACAACGACACAACTACTTACAGTAAGAATAACGCTGTTATATATAATTTTTCTAGGAGTAAAATAATGATTGTTTATCACTTCATTGTAAGTAATGTTTATTGTGTTTGTACGAGTAGTAGCCAATGTTATTGCTTTCGTCACACGTAGATACAAGTACGAGTAAATTGCCGCAAGAAATTATTTATATTCCATAGAACTGAGGTTACCTGATTTATCCACCTAATAAGTCAGGTAGCACTCAGTAACTCAGCCCATAGTCTGAGTCTTAATCTTAACAATGTGATAAGTTACCAAGATGCGTCTTCTGTAACAAAACCAGTCTACGAATGCATCGTAAATCAGTGTGCTTACCATGAGCTGACGCCGCGTTATTAACGCGTACTACTTTCTATCCGGCTCGCTCGCACCAATCCGCGAGTACGTGTGGGATCCATATAAAGTAAGTCCGCGACGGCAACTCATGGTACGGCTACAGACAAGCGGAGCGCCGATCGACGATGCGCTCGAATGAATCAGCCGACCCCGCCTGTTTTTTTACGCCAGCACTCTCATCAGATGGACGATGGACGTATTCCAGAATAAAATACGATCTCCATTCGATATTTCATATTGCATCGCTGTCGCACACATGCGAAGGGACATGCGATGAAGGCGAATGTTAAAGCCGAATTGTTATTATAACATTTCGGAACGGAACACCATCTTCCAAGAAATGACATGTGACGCGCTATGAATAATTTCGTATCGCATAATAATTTCGTGTATCTTCGGGTGGATACCAACATGGTAATAAGTAGGGCTGCCAACCAAAGATCACAGATTTGCGGTACATTCCCGAATAAATTGCGGGACTTGGCTATAAAATGCGGGACGCATGAGAAAGTGTATTAAATGATAAAAATCGGCCAAGTGAGAGTCGGAGTCGTGCACAATGGGTTCCGTAACAGCAAATATAAAAAAATACGCACTCCTTACGGGTTTTTCCGTGTAGTAGTTAGTATACGTATTTTTTTCTAAATAGAAATAGATAGATTCGGAGAATGTGGGGTTATTTCCACCTATTTTCAATGTTATTTACATGTCTCACAATAATAAAATAAAAATTGAAAATCCACTCACTAAGCCCTCCATTCGAATGATACAGTTTGCAAAACATTTATTATTTCACAATTTCCTAAAGTAGACCTCATATTCAAAATTCATTCATTTACGTTCCACGTCCTTCATCGTTGGGTCACCAACTTACACATGTGTGTTTACCATTCTTTTTGTATTGCAAAAACGAGCTATTAGAACCCGAACTGCTCCATGGGATTCATGCAGATAATTTTTTGTTAAGCTACAAATTCTGACAGTACTCAGTTTGGACGTTTTAGTACTGCTAACATCATTTGCTAAAAATATGTATGAATCGGAAAAAATGCATTCCACAGATTTTTTTCCGATTTTGCAAATGGCAAAGCACTCTGTTCAATACCAGGGTCGCGTTTTATAAAGTTACATTTTACAATTGCACTGTTTGCCTCTCTAACGTACGCACATATTGGCTAGAAAGAGACGCAACTAGGAAAATAGGCTACTTGACTCATATCAAATTTAGTGCAAAAAATTATTATTTTCTGTAGTATTTATTGAAAAGATCAATATTTTTCGATTACGGTGTATTAAAAGTGTTTGATGGGTACATATTTTTTATTGAAAAATTTGTTTTATTTTTTTTAATTTCGTTCTCTGAAAACGGTATCGGCCATGATATGACGTCATAGGATCTTAAACTAACTTCATGTCAAACCTTATACGAGTTAAATTCGCCATGGACATATAGGTATGTTGCTTTGCTGTGACATTGACATAACGTAAGCAACATGTCAAATGTTTGTTTTCGGTTTGAGTGACGTCACACCACAGATAATCCAAGCATTAACATGGCTAGTATCGTTTTCGCGCGGTAACGAAAGTTTAATTTTTAAGTTATAATTTTGCGGTTTTCTAGGTCGTGAAAAAATATATTTATATTTTTTTTCCGTTAATTTGATATTGATTAATAATATACGACAAACTTTAAAAATGGGTCAAGTAGCCTATTGTAAATTGTAACTTTATAAAACGCGACCCAGGCAGGCAGTAACATTAACTACTACTGAGTTTAGGATAATAAAGAGAATACCATATTTTCAAGAAATCCCTCAAAAAGTTTTTAGGGTCATTTGCAGTAAATGTGTACCTTTTAATTTTTATATGCGATCATGGACTGTATTACACCATTTGTCTCGGCATCGTGCGTACTTTTCAGTCATGAAACAAAAAAAGTATGTCTTTAATGTCACGAAAATAAGTATGTAAATTGAGATTTCTCACTTTACTTACTTGGGAGTAAGTATACTAAAGGTATGAAAAATTCTGAAACGAATTTGAAATTTTCTTTTATCAGTTTCGTTACATTTCGTTTCATACATTTAGTATGGGAGTAACTAAACTGAGTAATATCAATTTACATACTTATTTTCGTGACATTAGAGACATACTTTTTTGTTTCATAACTGAAAAGTACGCACGATGCCGAGTAAAATGGTGGACGCAATCTTAAATTGCTCTCATTTACGTATTCACATTATTATTTTAGTATTTCCTGAAAAGCGGGACAATAGGCGTCCCGCACGAACCCTTTGCGGGACGCATACTTTAGAGCCCCAGAAACGGGACGTCCCGCATATAGCGGGACAGTTGGCAGCCCTAGTAATAAGACACATTACATACATAGATTATATATACTATTCTTTATTGCACGTCAATATATACCTACATAGAGTGTACGTACGTACCTATAACTTACCTAGAATACCTAGTATTAGTACTA